>JASUDE010000044.1:0-54573 GCA_034509685.1 Colletotrichum cereale | reverse complement strand
CCCCCGCGCCCCCCCCCCCCCCCCCCCCCCCCCCCCCCCCCCCCCCCCCTCCTTCCTGGATCCAGCCGTCACACGTGTGCTACCATCAACAACACCAAGACCGGCTCATCGGCGGCACGCCGTACTCCATCCCGATGTCGATCATCCTCCCCGCTAGGGCGGACTCCCCTTGAAATTTGATGCAGCCAGACCTTGCTGCTAGTGTCACGATCAGTGAGCGCGCGCAGGCGCCGAATCGGGAGACAACTCCGTACCAGTGCCAGCGTGATAGGAAAAATACCACATGACGTCATCTCACCGCTGGGACCGGCCGGCATGCCACCGGGGGGTTGTGGTGACCAAGGGGGAGAGACAGACCTGCACAGATCGGCTCATCATGACCTGGCCCACTGGCCGTCTCTGATGCCTGGCCCGTTTTGTTTACCGTTGGCGATATCAAAACAAGCGAGGCTACGTCTCTGGTGGCTTGCCATGTGCCTGGAATGCGCGGGCCTAGGTTGTCCTGACCTCTTGGGATCGCCTCTCTCTCCCCGTGTGACAATTGCAAACAACGTCGGTAAAACCCCTTCCATTGGCTTTTACCTAGACAGGCATAACCCGTGAGCACGTTTGGTAGCCGCGTTTCCACATTTGCGAGGCCGCAAATGTTCCACAATGAAGTCATTCGTGCCCAGAGCGGGCTGGTCCCCTTTCCCCCATCTTGATTTCCCTCTCCCGGAGAACACGGCCCTCCCTGTCGGTAACCAGGATCGGAAACTGTTATTATGACTAGCTAGCCAGGGCTCTGGCGGACTGGAATTTGTGCCAGTTAATCTTCGTTATCAACAAGAGGCTTTACGACATGGCTTGGAGCAAAAGTCGTCGGCACCACGGGCCATGCTCTGGGTCGTCTTCCAAGAAAAACCCCCCAAAGATTTCAAAAAAAGGGGTTGGCCACACGCACAGGAGACCAGAACAGAAAGTAAACAGGGGTTTTACCCCCACCGCACTGTTGTTGTCGCATGGGGGTTGGTATTGCCCGTGTCATCCTGCAAGTGCAAGTTGTTGAAGATTGTGGTATCATTGGGCCGCAATACCAATTAGAACCTGCTCCACAGTTTAGCCTTCGCCGCCCTGGGTTTGGGTGCCTGAAACCAACCCCTTTCAAGATAGAAAGGCGGGATTCTCCCCGACAGGTTTTCGTCGGCACGAGCGGTATTGGTGTTCTGCGGCAGACTCCGTGGACCGAGTCGACGTCCCCCCCGGCACAGGAACGTCGACTGGCTAAGACTGGGAAATAAGCTGCTCCTGATCTCGTCAGGATGCTTCTATCTCCTGAGCACGAAAGCCTGGCGGTACAGGATACGAATGTTGGATGGCCGGCCCTGGTAAGCACCGTAAAGTTGCTACAGAGTCTGGTTCCAACTGAATTTACGGTAATTATTGTGTAATGTCTGGTTCTGTTGGTGAGGGTCAGGGTCACTTATTTCCATGAGTGGAATGGCATGATAATACTCCTTTGACTTCCGTCTTGTCACAAAAGCGACGCCGTTAATTGAAGGCAGCAACTAACGCCTTATTTAACCTTGTGACATGTCTCGTATTAGTCCGTGGTGATCTATCCTCCCGCACTGCCTGTTGACCACCGGCGTTGAAATACACTGGATGGTCGGTCAGCAGTACCCACATACGCAACAACCCCTGTCTCCCCTGCCCTCAGCCAAGCTTGTCCAAAAAGAGGCAATATCTACAGCTTACATCGGAACGAGGGCTCCGGGGGGCCAACGATGAAGAAGAACGTATCGTTATCGTTCCTTATTTTTGGAGGGATGTTTCTTCCTAACCTCTCCTCCTCCCCCTTTTCAACTTTGCTTTTTTCTCCGGCAAAGGGAGATGTTTTGTCGAGGACTAGGTTCCGCGCGTACAGGCGGGCGGGGTGATATCATGGTGAAATTACATGGGCGATCTACGGCCGACGTCAGTTTCGACGCGAATCCGGTGCACGTCCGGAGCACCTATTCCAGCTTTTGTGTGTGAAGCGAAGTCTCTCATCCTGCCGTCATCTTCTGGTTGTGTTTCGCCGCCCAGACGCGCATGCATGCCAATCTTCTTCTTCATTTCTCTGTTTCGCCCACCCCTCATCAGTCTACCTACCTTTCCCGACGATGGTGTAGGTGCTAGAGAATAGGATCTACCGGTTGTAGTTTCCTTAGCAGTTCCCGTTCTCGGGAGGCAATGAACAAGGGGGGGAGGGGAGAAAGACGGCTCGGGTGTGCGGTAGAGTGGCCTTGAAGGCTCCACACATCGCCCTTGCCACTCTAGCTTGTAATTGTCGAAGTGCGTGTATTGACGCGTTATCCCAGTTGTATTGTGTGATGTGTAACTCTAACTATCATCGCAGTGCGTTATTTTCGTATATGTTGTGGCCTCAGGGACAAGATGCATATGCCATCATATCAGGTGGGGGATATCCATCCATACTCTACAGTAACTTAGGCCTTGATATCTGCTTCTTGGTTTTCTTCTACAGTCTCGTCTATAACTCTGGTTATCTGTGCAATCTAGTCTCGTGTCCAATTTCTCATTTCTCAAGCAGACACCTCGCTGATATTGAAGCCCGCAAGTTTTCCATTGGTTTCTTGACAGTAGTCGTCGACGACACGCTTGTAATTCAGGATGCCAGAACCCCAACCCGATCTCCTGGCTTGCAGGGCAGCTTCCTCTGGCGATGGATTCTGGACAGATGCCTGTCCTTCATTGTTGAAGTACGAAGGCGTACATGCCGACACAGCTGAGAACCACCCCGCCCGCTTTGCGACCTCATCGCCCCATTTGTCCTCCGCCTCTTTGAGTACGTTGATAACTACGCTGCTCGGGTTTCGAGATTTCTTATCTGCCTCGCGTACAATGTAGGCGACCAGTCGAGCCATCTCTTCATACGCGGATGTTATGTTATACGAGCCACCCGCGCCCTTCTTGAAGCTGGCAAAGAAGTTGGGAAAGCCGTGAGAAGCAACACCGAATAGGGTCCCAAAATCCGGCGAGCCCCACTTGTCGTCAATGTTACGTCCTCCTAATCCAATGATGGGGGCGTCCGATTGGCTGGACGGGGCGAGAGAGGTTGATAAGATGAAGCCTGTCGCCAGTACGAGCACGTCGACATCGAGCTCCTGGTTCGCCACCACGATACCACGCGGCGTGTAGCCGTCGATGCCTTTGCCGTCCGTGTCGATGAGGGTGACGTTATCGCGGTTGAACGTCTGGAGGTACTCGTCGTTAAAAGGTTGGTCTCTTACACCACCCAGGATACCAGGGTTTGAGCTTCTCGGCTGTTGACGTGTCGCGGACGATCCGGTCAACTCGCGCACGAAGCTCTTCGGCGATGGGCGTGTCAATCTCCAACAGCTTTCTTACATGCTCTGCTCCCGGCCCCGGGGCCAGTAATTTCGAGTTGGAGCCTATCAGACCGGCCCGGGCCTGGTTTTTGCTCCAGCCGTCGTTGACCAAGTCGACTGGCTCTGGATCCGCGGACAAGTAGCTGTTGAGGTTGTTTCTCCTGCGCTCCTGCCACCCCGGTCCGTCGGCAATCTTGGCCCAGTCTTCTTGTGTCGTTTCCTTCTGCGCCCGCTCGCCGCAGTACGAGGGCGTTCGTTGGATCACATAGAGGTGTTTGGCCCACTGGGCAAGATGCGGTACTGCTTGGACCGCTGTAGCACCGGTGCCAATGATGGCAACTCGCTTGTTTCGTAGATTCACCAAGTCAGGCTGTTGTTGGGAGCCGCCAGTGATGTTGTAGTCCCATCGAGAAGTGTGAAATACTTCGTGGCGAGATCGAAAATCGGCAAACCCAGGCGCCTTTGGGACCTTGGGAATAGTGAGTACGCCCGAGGCGAGTAACACGAACTGGGCATCCACAGTCAAGTTGGTTGGCTCGCGTACATGGCCAAATGATTGGGTCATGTTGACTACCCAGCGCCCCCTCGTCTCGTCCCAGACCTGCTTGTTGACTTTGGTGCAGAACATTGCCTGGAGACCGTAGTGCGCAGCGCTGCGCTCCGACTGACCCCTGATCTCGGCGCCAAACGAATACTTGTGCTTTGGCATGTAGCCTGTCTCTTCCAGTAAGGGCAGATAGCAGTACCCCTCAACGTCGCACATCAGGCCTGGGTAGCGGTTCCAGTACCAGTTGCCACCGTATCCACCAGCTATGTCAACAAGAACGATGTCCTTGGGATTGAACCCGGCGTCGATGAGGCGGGCGGCGAACAAAATGCCATTGTGACCAGCTCCTATGATGAGAAACTTGATGCTGCCGCCATCTTTCAGGGGTTGCTCTTGACTAGCAAGCGACTCGTAGTCAACCCAAGGGTCCTCCGCCAAACTTTGAATATCGGGGGATCGAACGGTCATGTACTGATTGTTCCCATCAGGGCGAAGGCGCTTGCTCCGTTCCTGGGAGTACTTTTCCTCGATATTGCTGGCCATGATGCGAGTTTAGAAAGAATGTCAATCTGTCTGACTGAATATGTAAAGATTGATGAATGATGAGTTACCGAGTAAGTGACATCTGGTTCTGGACTGGTAATCGAGCCTAGGAACAGTGTCCCTGTTCATTTATAAATGGATTCATTGGTATGAGCTGTCACAGTGTGATGATTGATCTGCTTTCGTTGCTTCGGAGAGAACAGAATATAACGAGGCCGAATCCCGACAGGCGGACTGCGGACAATGCTACCTCCGTCTCGTACGGCTTTGCTAATTCATATTATGCTTTCCGCCAACTTGCCGATCGTCCAGGCCCAACCAATAAAATCTGGGTTGGCCTGGAATATCTTAGCCACCCCTCTCTTTTTTTACTTCTCCGGACAGTACGTATTCCAGTCAAACTTCAACTACCCTGTAGGTTCATCTGAGTCCCCATTGCCCAGAGAGCCCCGAAATCCGTCAGTAGTCTCACCAGTGCTATATAGGAGTTCATAAGCTCCTATACCGGCATATCCGTACGATGTTCCCTGTCAGCCCCCACCTAGATCGGCCTTATCCTCAGGCCGCACCCCTGCCCACCTCGGGGTCCAACAGGAAACCCGAACCCGGGGGTATGGTTTAGGGGGGGGGATTCCAAGTTTAGGGGGGGGTATTTAGTAGGTAAAGCAGAAGTTTAGGGGGGGGTTTTCCTAGTAGGGCGAAGTTAAGGGGGGGGTATTAGTAGTAGGGTAGCTAAATTATATAAAAGTCACTACATATAAAATATCTAGGTATTAAGTAATAAGTATAGTAAAAATTTTTTAATTAAGTAACTACTAAATATTACGTAATTAGGCTTATAATATCTACTTTAGGCTTAGCGCTAATTTAGTCTAAAGATATACTAAACTTTTACTTAGTAAATTTTTTTTTTTTTTTAAAACTATATAAACTAATAAAATAGTAGTAATACTATAACTATAGTATTTTTAGAATTAATTATTATTATATTCTTAATATATACTTATAATATTTTAGATATTTACTACTAATTATACTAACTTTAGTATTTTTAATACTACTAATTCTAACTAGTTTACTTACTATTATAGTAAATATTAGTATATATATAATTTACTTTAAGTACTAATATAATATATACTAATTAAATATAGGCTTTATTTTAAACCTAAACCTAGGCTAAGTCCCTAACGGTATAAATAACCCTTTATTTCTACTTATACGTTATATATATAAAATACTAATATATTATATATAGAGGTTTATAAGTAGTATAATAATAGTTATACCTATAAGTTTTTAGCTTTACTTAGATAATAATTTAGTATATACTAAATTCTCTTTTAATAGACACTATTTCTACTAAGATAAACGCCTATATATTAATTTAGTAGGCTAAAGAATATTACTAGTATATACTAACTATATACTTAGGCGCTTTAAACTCTAGAAGTAAGCTTATATCTATTAATACTAAAGTGTAGGTAGATATAGGTCTAGTATTAGTTTAATATATACTAATATAAAGTATAGCTATAATATTATTATTAATACTAATACTAATACTATATATAGTAGTATTTATACTTTTTAGCTTACTATAAGTATTTCCTTAGTATATACTAAAATAAAGCTTATATACTATTTAGTTATACTACTATATTTAAACTATATACCTTAGTATTAGTAAGTATATTTATATAGTATATATAATATATATACTAATAATACACTAGTTAAAAACTACTTTTATACTAACACTAGTATTACTAAGGAGTCTACTAGTAAGTAGTATATACTATATATATATATAAGTTATATTTTATTCTATTTAGAAAGTATATACTAATACTATACTAAAGTAATTTAAAACTTTATTTATTTAAATACCTAGCGTAACGCTAATTATATCTATAAGCCTAAGTAAGTTTTTTACTTTATCTTAGTATATATATAGCTAATATTATCCTAGCGTTAGCCCTAAAGGTAGCCTTATCTATATCTATACTAACGTAATAGAGGAAATTATATAAGTTTAGTCTATAATAATATATTATATATACTAAGCTAATACCTTATTTTAGTTATACTAACGCTAATTTTACTACTACCTATAGTATATAATTCTATTACCTTATAAGTAGATTATTTAAGTATATACTTAATATAACTCTAAAGGATACTATTTATTTTACTATTTATTTTACTACTTATTCCCTACTATACTAATATACTAAAAGTATTATAACGTAGTACTAAGCTTTAGAGAAAAGTTCTTATAAATAAGGTATTATAAGAGAAACTAATACTTACTTTTAATAAGTAGAATATATTCTCTATATATATAGGGAATATATTAGGTAGATCCCCTTTAATATAATATTTATATAAACCTAAAGTAATAACTAAACTAATTAAGATAAAACGTAAGCGTAATATATATATAGTATATACTAAGGACTTACTAGTATTATATAGGATTATACTAATAAATAAATAGCGTAATAGTTTTACTTCTCTCTCTTTATATAAGTAAAAAAATATAAGTTTTATACTTTTATAATATATACTTTATATATACTAATAATTAATTTAGTATAGTAGTACCTCCTATAAAGATACTCCTAAGTCTCCTACTTTAGCCTTACGCCTAAGTAAGAAGAAAACTTCTAGTATATACTTAGTATATCCCTAGTATATACGTAATACTAACTTTTCTAGCTCCTTATAAGGCTAAAGCCTATATTATAGCTTCTTTTTACTAGACTTATATATATCCTTAGTATTATCTTAATATATATTTAGCTAACGTTTAATAGGCTTTTAGAATAAGTTTAAAACTATATAGGAGGAGATTATCTTTAAGGCTAACTAAAATAGTATCTAAGTATATACTATATATTTACTATAGTAATAATTTTAAGTAAGTAAGTATATACTAAAAATAAGCTTATAATATACTAAGAATTAACTAAAGTTTAAAAGAAACTAGAATTAGTTTTAGTATATACTAAAGTAGTATTACACTATAGTTAATAACTAAAAAGATAATACTTTCTATATACTATATATATACTAATTATATACTAAATTTACTCTCTACCTAATTCCCTCTTAAGCCTTACTACTTTTACTTCTAAGTTTTAAATTTACTTCTCTTACTTTAACCTTTCTACCTTATACTCTAGCTATTAAATTCTAACTTAATCCTCCTCTTTTTTAGCCTAGATTTACTACTATTAGGAATAAGCCTATAACCTCTATATAAATATATTAACTTCCTACTAGCCTATTAATTAAGAATAAGAAGTTTACTTTTATAACTAAAAGTAAAACTATTATAAAATAGGGTAGATAGATAGGCTAGAGGAGGATATCCCTATAGGTACGTATATATTTATATACCTATAGAGTATATAATCCTCTATACTATTAACCTCTTTTAGTAGAAAAGTTAACTATAATAATACCTTACTTTTAAAACCTACCTTTTATTTTATAACCTCTATTTAGTTTCCTTATTATTACTTACTTCTATTATTCTTTACCTTTACACTACGTTACTTTATAAAACGCTAGTATAATACTTTACTACTATTATTAATACAGCCCTCCTAGTAGCTATTCTAAATCTAATAGGAATATTAGGGCTATAATAGTAGTAAAGTATTATACTAGCGTCTTATAAAGTAATATAGTATAAAGGTAAAGAATAATAGAAGTAAGTAAAAATAAGGAAACTAAATAGAGGTTATAAAATAAAAGGTAGGTCTTAGAAGTAAGGTATTATTATAGTTAACCTTCCTACTAGAGGAGGTTAATAGTATAAAGGATTATATACTCTATAAGTATATAAATATATATATACCTATAAGGATATCCTCCTCTAGCCTATCTATTTACTTTATTTTATAATAAGTACCCCCTTTTAGAAGAAACACTTATCCTAAGTATACTAAAATATAAAAGAAAAGTTATTATTAATCTACTATATTATTTATTACCTTTCTCTTATATCTTATATATTCCTCTTTTACTTATTATCTTTAAAATTAATTCCTATAGTATAATACTTCTTACTACTACCTTAAGCTAAAGTAGCTAGTAAGTTAGGTTAGTATATATACTTAGTAGTACGCTAGGGAATTATAACTAATAAGGCGTAAGTAAATTAAGAAGCTAGGGTATATATATAAGTATCCTTAATAGTATTAAAGAGTTTCTCTTTTATATTAGTAACCTTATTAATAAAGGCTTTAAACTTATTACCTTTAAACTTATTAAAAGTATTAAGGTTATTAGCCTTCTTATTAAGTAAGGTAACCTTCTAAGTTAGCTTCTAAAGTTAATAGTTAAAGCTATTAATAAGGGCTTTTAGATACTTAGATTTCTTAGCTTTTTTATATAGATTCTTAGTAATTTAGTAAATACTATTAAAGTACTTCTTAATAACTAGCTTATAAGACTTAGTAGTAGCTACTACTATATTAGTAACCTTATAGGTAACGTTAGCCTTAATAGTGTAGTTATTAACTTTTATATTTAAATTAGTAATATAGTCTTAAATTATATTAAGAAGAATAGTCTAGCTTTAGGTATTATATATATATATAATCTTTAGAATAGAAATTAAGTCTAATTACTAAAGTAGTAAAAAAGTAGTTATAACCTTAAAGTTACTTTATTTAACTTAGTATATAAAGGTAAAGCTAATTAATACTATATAAAAGGAAAAGTTACTAAACTAAAGTTTATTCTTCTTATACTTAGAAAGTATATTCCCTATAGGGGTAGTAACTATTTAGCAGAAGTATATATTAAATAAAAGAGAAATATATTAGTTAGTAATACTATTTTTATAATAGTTATAGAAATCCTTTAGCTAAATATAAATCTTATAAATAAGGGTATTATTAGTATAGTCTTTAACTACCTTTTTAAAGCGCTTAATAGCCTTAGTATAACTAAAGATACTAGACTTCTTCTTATTAGTAGTTTTAAAAGTGTTCTTCTTAATAGTTTTACCTATATCTTTCTTTAGGGTTACTAAGTTAGTTAGTATACCTAGCGTAATATAGGCCTTAGTCTTTATATTACTATAAATCTTAGTAAAAGTAGTACTATTAAGGCTACTGTTATAGGCTACGCTACAATAAGTATAGCTAGGCTAATACCTACTACAACCTACTATTACTTATAACTAGCTAGGAGGGGCGCGTATACATAACACACATAAGATAAAGGCCTATATAAACTATACGTTATTTATACTTCCTACTTTCTCTCCCTAGCTTAAATAAATTATATTAAGTTACTATACGCCTATTATAAGGTAATACTAGCCTATTATATATTTAAGCTTTTAAAATAAAAATAAATACTTTACTAATTATACTACGTAATAGGTATATAATAAGATACTAAAATAGTAATAAGCTATAAAACCTCTCTATTAGCTAAGGTAAAAGCTAAAGTTATAGCCTTAAAGTAAGTAATAGTAGAGATAATATAAGAAATAAGAAAGCTTAAAGTAAGGAGTACTAACCCCTAAGGTGTAAGCCTTATAATTAAATTATATAATAAGGAGTCTCTAGAAGTAGTAAACACTACGCCTATAGTAGCTGTTATAGTTATTACGCCTACGCTAGCTAAAAACTACCCCTAGGTTATTTAGAAACTAATACTAAACCCCCTAAAGTTCTCTAGCTAGCACTAAGACTTCCTTATATAGTTATACTAAATACATAATAAGCTATATATTAATAAAGCGTTCTTTATGATAAAGTAAGAAGCCTAGTACTTTATTAACTTCTATTTAGATATAGCGCCTTAAAGAATAATATTAACTTACTATAAAATAGGGGGAGCTTAAGTAGATTATAACCCTAAAGAGTTCCTAAAGTACCTAAAGCGTATATATAGTAACCTAAATATAAAAACCTATATATCTACTTTTTTAATAAGTATTAAGATAAAGAAGTATAAATCTTTTACTACCTTCCTCCTAAAGTTTAAATAGGTATTAGCTAAAGCTAGAGGCTACCTATAGCTAAGTAAAGTGTAAATTATACTTCTTTTAAACGCCTTTCCCCTTTATATTTAAAGCGTATTAGTAAGTATTTTACTTTCTTCTACCTTCTATATATATATATAATAAGTAAGTAAAGTAGCTTAAAAGGTTAAAAACCTAGCTAATAGTATATAGCCTACTTATAAATACCTACTACCCTTAGTATTAAAGGATACTAATAGAGATATATAAATAATAAGAAGAATAATAATATATATAGCTAATAAAGCTAAAGAAAAGGAACACCCTAAAGTATAAAAAGTGTATACTAAAACATACTAATACTACGCCTACTAAAAGATTAAACACCTAGCTTATAATTACCCTAATAGTAAGAAAAAGAAGAGTAAGCCTACCTATATAACTAAAGTAACTACTAAGATTAAGAAGCTTAAGGAAAGTAATAATACTTATAGTACTACTAAAAGTAAAAAGGAGTTAGAAAAAAAATAGCTTTAAAGTAAAATTAAGCTTTAGAGCTAATAAGTAAGAAGTACGTAAGATAAAAGGAGTTTTAGTATAAGAGGAGAATAATTAGACTAGCTATACTATTAGATACTTACGTTAATAAAGGATCCCCTACCTAAGCCTTTACTAATACTAGTTATAATACTTACGTAATAGTAAACTATAACTTTACGTATACTTAGCGCTTTTTATATATCTCTTAATAAAAAATCCCTTTAAAAGGGTTTACTAATAAATTAGCTAGTATAATAGTAAAGAGAGTAGTTATATTTAACTTTAAACTTTATAAATACTACTAGTATATATATATATATATTATACGCAGCCTTAATGTTAATATATTTTTAAGAAAACCTTAGATAGAATATAACTATACTATTTATAACGCTATAAAGTGTACTATTTACTATAGGTAAGTAGACCTTACGCTACGCCTAGTTAGTTAATAAGAGTCTATAATAGTATATAAAATTGAAGCCGCTTAAGTAATTAAAGCGCCTACCTTTATAGCTATTTATTATAGGGCTATACGTAAGGATTACGCCGCTTAACGTAACCTATCTATAAAAGGGATAAGTAAGAACTTATAGGCTTTCTTCTAAATTATAGTAGTTAGCCTTACTAATATAAAAAAAGCTTTATAGCTAAAGTTAGATAAAAGGGTAAGATAAGCTACTAAGGTTATAGTATTACTATAATAGGTATATAAAGAATATAGTAACTTATTTAACCCTAACACCTTAATAAAAGTACTACTATACTAACCTAGCTATAACTACTATATAGAATTAGAACTAGAAGTAACTTTACTATAAGGCCCCCTTTATAGTATGTTAAGGGAGGAATTACTAGTCCTAAAGAAGACTTTAGAAGACCTCCTTAATAAGGGCTTTATCTAAGTAAGTAGGTTTATAGTAGGGGTACTAGTACTCTTTATATATAAACTAGGCAGTAGGTTACACTTTTATTATAATTATAAAGTGCTAAACGCTATTATAAAGAAGAACTATTATTTACTACTTCTAATCTTTAAGACGCTTTACTATATAAGAGTAGTAAAGTAGTATACTAAAGTAAATATAGTAGTAGCCTTCTATAAAATATAAATTACTAAAAGTAATAAGTATAAAACTACCTTTTATATATAATATAGGCTTTTTAAATAGTTAGTTTACCCCTTTAGGCTAATAAACGTACTTATAAACTAATAGCACTTTATAAATAGCTTACTTTAGAAGTTTCTTAACGACTTTATTACTATATACCTTAATAATATCCTTATTTATTTTAATAGGATAAAAGAGGACTATAAGTAAAAGGTTTACTAAGTTCTTAAGAAGCTTTATATAATAAGGCTTAGCTTAGATATAGGGAAGAGTAACTTTAGTATAAAGAAAGTAAAGTACGTTAGCTTTATCCTAGAAGCTAAGAAAAGCGTCTTAGTAGACCTAGAAAAAGTACGTACTATTTATAAGTAGTTAGCACCTTAGTCTATTAAAGGTATAAGAAGCTTCCTAGGCTTTACTAACTATTACTAGATATTTATACCTAACTACACTAAGGTAGTTAAGCTAATAACTTACCTTATAAAGAAAGGTATAGTGTTTATATAGTCTATAGAGTATACTATAGTATTTAAAAAGCTTAAGAACTACTTTATAATAGCCTTACTACTATAAAACTTTAACCTAAACGCCTTAACGTTTATAAAGACTAACTGCTTTAGGTTTACACTAGGAGGTACCTTAATATAAGTAAATAATAAAGGTAAGCACTAACCTATTACTTTTTACTTATAAAAGCTTACGCTAGTATAATATAACTACCTTATTTATAATAAGAAGCTATTAGTAGTACTAAATTACCTCTAAGTATAAAAAGCAGAGTTATATAGTACTAAAAAGCCTTTTAAAGTAATAGTTAACTATAAGTCCCTTAAGTACTTTATAAAAAAGTAGAAGTTAATAAAGCGCTAAAGCTATTAGGCTAAAACGCTTATAAAATATAACTTCTATATTATATACTAGCCTAGTAAAGATATAAGCGTTCCTAACGCGCTCTCCTAGCGTAAGTAAAATACCCCCTTTATATAAGATAATAACTACTAATAGGGATATATTATCTAAATAATCCTAGATAAAGTGTAACTAGTAATAGCCTACTATATAATAGAGGCGCTTTTAGTACTATATATAGAGGTATTTAAGAATAAAGAACTATAAGTTTTATAGGCTATAACGTAGGATAGTAATACTATCTTCTAAGCGGTATATATAGCCGTTTAGTAAGAGGACTACTTACTCCTACCTAACCTCTAGTTATATATTTAGATTATAGACTACTACCTTAATAATATAAAATAACTTACCTAAAGGGGGAGAATATAGGTACTAGGTAATAATAACCTTAATTCCCCCTCTAATAGCCTATATACCTAGTTAGTATAATAAAGCTATAACTTAACTATAACTAGGTACCTTAAGAGGAATAGCACCTTAGAGATACTTTTATAAAGGTTTTACTAGCTAGGCTAATTATAAATAGTGTAGTGCTTTATTTATAACTATAACGTATATAGAAGTAGTAAGATCTAGCGTAACGTAAAGAAAAGCTTTTTATAACTATTAAGTATACCTAAGCGCCTAAAAAGCAACCTATTAATAGACTTTATTATAGACCTCCTACTATCTAGCCCTAACTATACTACTAATATATAGGTTATTATAGACTACCTAAGAAAGTTAGTAATACTTAAACTAATAGTAATAATAGATATAGAGGCGTATACTAAAAGATTTTTAGGTTACTATTACTACTTTTATAGTATACTAAAAAGTATTATTAGTAATAGAGGGAGTAACTAAATAAGTAAGTTCTAATATAGGTTTTATATACTTATAGGTATTAAGTAGAGACTAAGTACGTTATATTACTTATAAAGTAATAAAGCTATAAAGCGCTTTAACTAAGAGATCTAAGTAATACTACGCGCCTATATAAGTTACCTCTAAAAGGATTAGGTACGTTAGATACTAGTTATATAATTAGTAATTAATAACTATACTACGTTAGTAACTAAGTTAAGCCTTTTCTTTATAAAGTATAGCTACTATATAGACCCTATTATAGTTAAAGAAAGTATATAGAAGGTAATAGATATATATAAAAAGGTTACTAAACGACTTATATAGAGGATAACTAAAGTAACTATAATAGTATAAGTAGTAATAGCTACAGCCTAATAACGTATAGAAGAATTAGCTAATAAGTAATAAAGTGTAGCTAAAAGGTTTAAAGTAGGTAATAATATATAACTATTAATATATAATTATTACTCTCTATAACTAAATTATAAGCTTAATTAGCTATACTACTATTACTAAGTTACTAAAGTAATTAGCCTCCTTATAGTTAAACTTAACGTACTTAGTAATATCTATAACTAATTTTATATAGACCTATTACACTATACTAGAAATAACTTTTTATTAGGCTAAAAAGCCTATAACGTATAGCCTTCCCCTCTAATAGAAGATAGTAAAAAAGAATAGTATATTATAGAAATAATTAGCGTGTAATAGTATAGTAAAAGAAAAATAAAAACACATTAGGCGCTAGTGTGTTAGAAGGGTTTTACTAAAGCTATATAAAAACCTATTAAATTAGTTAAAGATACTATAGCTTTAGACTCTTTTAAAGAGAAGTATAAACCTATTAACGTTTATAATAGAAGTAATATATATATATAAAGAAAAATAAAAACGTATAATAAGTAAATAAGTAATAAATCTCTATTAAAGGGCTATAGCCTATAAAAAATAACTAGGCCCTATAGGGTAAGTAGTAAAGCTATATAGAATAAGTATACTTAAAACGTATAAAAGACTCCCCTACTAAGAGTCTCCTAGCTTAAGGGAGGGGCTATAACTAAAGTTAGTAGTAATAAAGTTAATAAACTAAAGATATAAAGTTAGCGTAAGGGCTATATAAGAGAGAGAAGAAAACTAGTACTTACTCTCTTAAGAGAGACTAAGATCTCCTTAACTATAATAATAAGGCGCTTACCTTAGGCAGCTATAAGACTACTTAGGTAGGGAGTAACCTTACTATACGTAGTATTAGTAGTAGTAGTAGTAGTAGTAGTAGTAGTAATAGCTAGGAAAGAGGGAGTAAGTATAGTAGGCGTAAGAGGCGTATTATTAAATACACTACAGACGCACTTTCTATACGTCTTCTTAGCGCTCTTCTACACCTCCTACTCTAAGTTAGTTATAACCTCCTAGGCCTTAACAGCTAGCTAAAAGGAGGTATGCTTTATAAAGCTAAAGGTAGTTAGGGTAGTAGTATAAGTAGTAATAGATATTACCTTATAGAGGCCTAAAGAGGCCTTAGGGATCTAAGTTATATTAGTAAGGCGTAAGATTTATATAAGTAATAAGAAACTTATAGGTTAGTAGCTATAGTTAGACTATATATAGGAGAGATAGTAGTACCTATAGGTGCTAATATTCTTTATATAATAGATAGTAGTAGGGTTATATATAAGGTAGTATATATATAAGAAGTAAAGGTATATATAAAGGATAGTTAGTATATAAGTAGAAGTAGTAGTAAAGGTAGAAGCGTTAGCGTAGCGTCTCTTTATAACTAAGGAGCTATAGTTAGCTTTATTAGCTTTATTATTCTTATTATCCTTATTATTCTAGCTAAGTTAGTTAACTTATGTAATACGCTTACTAAAGGAAAGTAACTTATAGTAAGGGGAGTAATAAGGTTAAAGACCTTATTATCCTTAGGGGATAAGGAGTAGCTAGGGATAGTAAAGGGTTATCTTATAAGTTAGTAACTAATTAGTAGGTATATACATATATATACGTAGGCCTATATAAGGATTAGTTTACTTATAGCTATTATAAATTATCTAATTTCTATAATTAATAACTAGTAATTAGTAAAAAGATAATAAAAGTAAAAAGAAAGCGTAGTTATATATAAGATAAATACTTATAATATTAATAAAAAGGCTAGTAAAGAAAAAGGAAAAATAATTAATAAGCCTACTAACCTATAGGATTATTTAGTAGGTAATTTCTTAAGATATAATACGTAACTATAGAGGGCTAGTAAAGCCTTATAGTGTAGGAGGGGAGTACGTATTATAGGCTACACTATAATAAGTATAGCTAGGCTAGTGCCTACTACAACCTACTATCGCTTATAACTAGCTAAAAGGGGTATATACATATAATACGTATAAGATAAAGGCCTACGTAAACCGTATATTATTTATACTTCCTACTTTCTCTCTCTAGCTTAAATAAATTATATTAAGTTACTATACGCCTATCGTAAGGTAATACTAGCCTATTATAGCTACTACCTATAGTATAAATATACTTATTAACTATTTTATAGTAAGTAACTTTAAACGTATAACGCTTTATATATTTCTTATACTTTAGTTTAGCTTTATAGTCCTTAATCTATTATAAGGTTTCTTTAGTATCTTTCTTTATTTTATAAGGTATATTATAAAGGTTAGTATTAGTAGAAGAGATAAATAACTTAAAGTTATTACTAAAGTCCTTATTATAGATAGTGTTTACCTTCTTAGTATTAATAAATATAGTGTCTATAGTATTATAGTTATTAATATAGCGTTAGTTTTTAATAGAAGAAGTTCTTTAGGTAGTAGAGATATTAACTAATTTAAAGGTAGACTTTAGGGGGTATAATAACTACTAGGTCTAGGTTTAGTTAGTAGCCTTAGTAGTCTTATTATTAATAAAAGGGTTAAAGTTAATCTTATTTTAGTTTATAGGATTATTAGAAATAAGTAAAAAACGCTAGGGATTTACTATAGTAGCTTACTATATAGTTCTTAGTAAAGTATATAAGAAAAAAGTATAAGTTTTATTATATTACTTTATAATAAGTAAAAAGAAAGTAATAAATAAAAGTATAAAAGGTAGTAGAAAGTAAAGAAATTATAAGGTTTATATTTATAATAAATAGTATATAGAAAAAAGAAAAATAAAAGGTTAGTAGGTAGGTAAGTTAATATACCTTTTTTTAGCTACTAGCTATTAAAGGTAAAAAAGGTATAACTACCTATTATAAGTAAGTACTTTTTCCTCTTTTTAAAAAGAAAAATAAACGTAGTTATTTTAGTAAAAACTATTATAAAAACTATATATCTTAATAAAAGAAAATAAGCTAAAGGCCTTTCTATAAGTTATTATTACCTTTATTAAGAGAATAAATACTTTATTATTATTAAAACTAAATTAGAGACTATAGGATTCCCTAAGGCGTTTATAATACTTTATAAATTATCTATAGACGTCTATAGTAAGGTCTAAAAGAAGTTAGCTAAGGCTAGTTTTTATTCTTACTTCTTTATATACTTAGTAGCTTAATTAATTAGTTATTTTTTCTTATAAGTCTTAATAAGGTTACTAGTATTAGGCTTAAGATTCTTATAAGGTTTCTATATATTAGAAGCTAGTAAGTACCCTTTCTACTTAATAAGATACTTAACTAATAGCTAGGCTTTCTTTTAGGTTACTTTATAATTTATAATTCTCTTAACTTTATATTCCTTTATTCTATTAACTTTTACCAGTTTAAAAGGGATCTCCTTATAACTAAATAGGTCTTCTTTATTTAACGCTTTCTATAACTATATTATTAATACTACTAAGTAAACTCTTTAGTAGGCTAATAAGTTAAGTTTATAGGCGCTAGGCCTAACTACCTAAGTAATATAGAAAGGTTTAGTATACTATAGAGACTACTTCCTCTTAGGTTTTCTAAGTAGTAAATATCTTTTACTAAGGTAGAAGAATACCTTATTACCTATAGTAAAATTTACTAAGTAATAGTGTTAGTTATATTACTTTTTTCTTATTACTTCTACTATATTAATAAGAGTTTATACTTCTACTTAGTAAGTATTATATAATATATTAATTAATTTTAGTAGGATTCTCTTTTTACTAATATACTTTAATATAGTTTTAAAGTAAAACCTAAGTATTAGTTTATTTAGTAATTAGCCTATTATTATAGTAAGTAAGTTATTAAGAGAGTATTAGAGGGATAGTAGGATATTAATCTATAGTATATTAGAGTTAGTATATATATAAAAATAGATAGTAATTTTAACTATTTAATTTATTCTTTTACTCTACCTATTAGTCTAAAGGTAATATATAGTAAATATAAGTAATCTTACCTTTTAGGCCTTAAAGATTTCTACTTAGACTACTAAGATAAACTTTAGGTTATAATTACTAATAATAGCGTTTAGTAGGCCTTAGTTATATAATATAAAAGTTTAAAGAAATACTTAGGCCTACTAGTAAGCTTTATACTTAGTATAACCTAAAATAAGTAAGACTTTCTTACTAAACTTATATATTAAAGTATAAAGATAGTTAAATATATTAAAGTTAGGTAATACTTAGAAACTATTCTAAGTTAGGACTTTTAGTATATTAATAATAAAGTCTATAGATATAGTATAATATAGAATACTAAGCGTTATAATAAGTTAGAGAGATCTAATAGGTTTTTAGTAATCTATTTAGTTACTTTAGTATACTAAGTAATAAGTAATATACGTTTTAATAAGCTTTACCTTCCTATAGATATAAAAGTTCTAAAGTTCTATAAGTATTCTTTTACACTTAAACTAAAACTTCTTATTATAAGTAAAAGTAAAAACCCTTTTTACTAAAGGCTTTAGGATATAAAGTCTTTTTATTTTATTTATAAATATATAGAATATTAGTCTATAGTTATTAATTTCCTATAAGAGGATAACTACCTAAGGTTATTATTACTTTTCCTAAAGTAGTTATTAATCTCTTTCTACTTTATCTAAAGTTATATACTTATATCTATTTACTTATATTTACTAAATCTAATTCTTTAGATTCCTTAGCTTCTTATTACTTTAGTATCTCTTAATAATTTCCTATATAAACTTATTATTAACTTATACTATAGTTATAGTAGCTTTCTTAGGTTCTAAGGGTTTATTACTTATATACTATACTATAGCTACTATATTTATATTATTATTATTATTAATATCTATAAGTTTATCCTTATAAGGGAAATACTTAGATAGGTTAGGTCTTATAACTAGTAGGTAGGAAAGTATATTAGGTATAACGTTTAGCTTACCTAGTATATAAAAAATCTTTAGGTAGTACTAAGAGAGGTAGTTAGTAGCGTTTATAAGCTTAAGATTTACCTTATTTAAGTTAAGGGTTTTTAGTAACGTATATATAATAATTCCTTTAGCTACTATATAATCTATAAGAATATTAACTTTATAGTAGTTAGATTATATTAGTTTTTTAAGCTTCTTTATAGCTTATATAATAGCTATAATTTTAGCTTCTATAGTATTAAAACGTTTCTCTATTACTATTATAGATTAGGAAAAAAAAAGGATAGGTTTAATATATTTTATCTTTATATTAATACTAGGTATATCTTTACTATTTTAGTTATAATCTAACTAAAAAACTATAAGCCTAAATCTACTAATATATATATAAATCTTAAAGAATAGTAGTTTCTTAGGGTTATAGTAATATTATATTACTTAGTTATAAAGTTTCTCTTATAGTATATTCTATATATTAATCTCTTTAGGTAAAAGGTTAAATATCTCTTTTATAATACTTTTTACCTTTACTTAGTATATAGTACTTAGCTTAATAACTTTATCTTATTTTAGTTAGGCTACTAGTTTTATCTTCTTTTATTAAAGAGGTAATATAATTATATTAAACTAAGATAACCTTATATAAAGCTAGCTACTTATCCTAAGATATATCTTAAGGTTATATAGGCTATATAAGAAAACTAGATTCTTAAACGTATAAATATAATTATTTATCTTATAGATACTTTTACTATTTATAATATAACTAAGAAGCTTTATACTAAGAAAGCTAGTAAAAAACTTCTTTACGTTAATATAGATTTAGTATTTATTAAAGATATTTAGGACTATCTTTATATACTAAAGGTACTCTTTATTAGAGTTACTAAAAATTATAATATTATTAATATATATATAGATAAAGTGTTAATACTTAAAGAATAGTTAGTTTATAAAGCGCTAAGCGTACGCTAGGGAATTCTTAAATCTTATAATAGTAATATTAGAATACTTAAGCCTATAGGGACTAATTATTACTATTTTATCCTAGTGCTTAGAATACACGCTAAGCTAGTAGAAGAACCTAGTAGTATTAAATATTATTATATATTTCTTACCTTTTAGATAGCCTATAATTTTATTTTAGTCTAAAAGAAGGTAAACGTCTAAACTTACCTACTTATTAAAAGGTTATATATCTATAACTACTTAACCTTTATCTTTTTTCCTATTTATATAGTATTTCTATATAATAAAGAGGAAGTATATAATAGAGGTAAAGCCTTATTACTAACTAATCTTCTCTAACTTATATTATTTATCCTAATAGGCGTTAAGGAACTCTATATCCTTAAGACCTAATAGAAAGACCTAGATATTTTACTTTTAGTTTTACTATCTCTTAATAAGGTTAATCTTTATATAGTCTTTATTAGAAATAGGTACTATCTCTTTATTATAGTAGATATAGTATTTATTAAGTACTACCTTTATTTTACTAGTAAACTCCTTATTATTTATATAGATCTTTATACTATATTTATTAACTATTACTAAATATATCTTAGGCTTTATTATACTATATTTTAGTATTTCTTTTAGTATTAATATATCTTATAAGGTTTTTTTAGCGTTATCTACTCTTATAGTAAACTCTCCTATAGTGTCTAAGAATTTATTAGTAATATTAAGGAAATTTACTAAATTACTATAAGTAATAGTATTTAGTATATTCTTACTAATTACCTAAGTAGTCTTTTTACTTTAGTTTAAAGTACTTTATACTACCTTTATACCTTCCTTAATAGTTATTAGTTTTACTATATTATTATATACTAGTATAACTTATAAGGTTTTTAAATTAGTAATAGCGTTAAGGATATATATATATTTAGAGTATATATAGTATAGTTACTACTTTCTATCTTTTATAAATCTCTCTAAGAGGTTAATAAAGTTTATAAGGAGATACTTAAGTTCTTCTAGCTTAATAGTTACTATAAACTAAAAGGTAATCTATTATAACACTAGGTAGTAGTATTTAACTATAGTAGGGATTATTATATTATAAAAAGATTAAAGTTTTACTTACTTCTTATTAAAATCTACTACTATACTATAGTTATTATAAAATAGTATTTTTAGAAGTAATTAGGCTAGAAGTTTCTTTATAACTTTAGCTATTATTATAGTATAGACTTTTACTTCTATACCTTTTACTATACTAATAATATATATATTAAAAGTAACGTTTTCTAAAAGTATAAAAGATAACCTAACTATACCTACTTTTTATAGCTCTATAGGTAAAAATCTTAAATTCTTAGTAAACTTTTTTACTTATTCTTACTTTACTAAAATAACTAATACTTCTATATTAATATAAATAAAGTAATTTTTTAAATTCTTATTAGTATATACCTTAATCTAAAGATAGGTATACTTATAGTATTTATATTTCTTATTAAGTTTAATAACTACCTTAAAGACTTCTTTTAGTTAAAAGGTAAAATTTATAGTATTATTATATTAGTTTATTTCTTTATTAGGTTTTATAACTAAGTCCTCTAAGGAAACTAATAGTATAAAAGGCGTTATTATTATAGCTAAGGAGTTATTATCTAAAGGCGTTTAAGTAAGGTACTCTTTAACCTTACTTTATAATAAGGTATAGTTATTACTAGGTTTAATAACCTCTTCTTATTCTTTAGGTAATAGTACCTCTTACTTTAATAAGGTAGCTATAAAGTTTATACTCTTTATCTTATATAAAGGAACTTCTTTAGTCCCTTTAAGAATATATCTATTATTAATAAGTTTATTAATATAAGTCTATATATTTTTATTATTTTCCTATATAAATTATATATTATTACGCCTATTAATTTTTTAGGTGTTATATACGTATTATCTCTATCTACCTCCTTACTTAACTTCCTACTAGGGTTATTAATCTTTTATATAACGTTTAGTATTATTTTAATAGTCTTCTTTTTAGTAGTTATTATAGGATTAGTATCCTCTATAGTTTCTATAGTAATTTCTATAATATCTATAATTATCTTAACTATACTAATTATTCCTACTACCTAATCCCTAGAATATAGTCTCTTTCTTATTATTTTTAAAGGGGTCTTTATTATAAGGTTTTAGGTAACTAGCCTATAAGGCTTTTAAGTAAACTATTATATTTCTTTAGTATACTATATCTTTACTATTATAGTTAGTAGCGTTATTAATATATACTAAGGTATATAGGATCTAAGTACTATATCTTATAGTACTTTACGTTATTCCTTAGCGTAAGTAATATATTTATCTAAGGAGTTATTATCCTTAGGCTTATAGAGAAACTATCTAAGCTATAGAGTAAGGTTATTATAAAACCTTATTAGCTATTAACGTTAGGTTTAATCTCCTTATGCTTTTATATACTTAAAGTAGCTCTAAGTAAATATATAAATATTACTTTAGCTATTAATCTTCTCTATAGTAAAGTAGTTTTTTTAAAACTACTTTTTAGTGTCTACTAAAGTAAAACTAAAGCGTTTTCTAATCTATTAAGTAATAGTAGCTTATCTTTACTATTTTAGCTTTCATATTCTTTAGTTATAAGTTAAAATTCCTACTAGTTTTAGGCTTATCCCCTAAAGTACTAGTAAATTATCTAACTAAAGTACTATAGTAATAAGGTATTATAATATACTACCTTAATAGCCTAAGTCTATAACTTTACGTTATAGTAGTAAGTTATATAGTAGTTATAAAAAATAAGGTTTAGTAAGTAATACTTTATATTAGTATTTAGCTAAAAAATACTAACCCCTATAGGTATTTATAAATAGGTTAAAGTATATCTTAAGGTGTTTATACTACTAAATAATATTCTAAAGATTTATATTTAGTATACTATAGTATAAAAGAATATATCTATAAACTAAAATATATTTAGTAGTAGCGTTAGTACTACTACTAGATAAAGGATATTTACTATTAGTTATCTCTACCCTCTTATAAGTATTAATAGCTAGAGAGTTAAAATCCTTAGCTATTAGGGAAGTAAGTAGTAAAAGAATATTTATATTTACCTTACTATTATATTTAATAAGGTAAAGTATATCCTTTATATAAAAACGTTTAGTAGTATACCTAAGTATAGTAGTATAACTAAAGGTATTAGGTATATAGCTAGTCCTTAGGGGTAAGGTAGTATATATACTATCTACCCTAAAGGGAGGGGTTAATAAGCTAAACCTAGTAGTATCTAAGTAAGCTAAAAGCCTAGTATACTTAGTTTATAAGGGTAGTATTTTATACTAGCTAAAAAACTACTAGGTATTAGGAATTATATTAGAAAGAGTAGTTATTAAACCCTTATAGCTAGTAGTAATAAAGTTTACTATTATTATATATTATATTATAGTAAAAGGGGTTAAATTAGCTAGCTAGCTATTTAGTATTATTCTACTAGTAAGCTAGTATTTTACTTAAGTAAGCTTATAATTTTTAGTTTTTTACCTTTTAGTAAACGCTATATTATATTAAAATCTTTTAGTACCTTAAGTAGAGACGCTATAAGAGGGCTATCTTTATATCTATTATAGAATTCTCCTATAGTCTTATTAACCCTTAAGTTAGGTTGTTAAAGAAGAATTTTCCTTAGGGGTTTTAGAACCTACTTAGTTATCTTCCTTTCTAGTATAACTAGGCTTTCTAATAACTAAGAGGTCTAGGAATTTATTTATAAAAGTAGTATAGGTAATCTATTAGTAAATAATCTTAAGGAAACTACTAGGTTTTATTTTACATTATTAATAATCCTTTTTACTATCTTAATAGTAGATTTAACTTAGTAGTTATTATTAGTGTATTTATTATTTAGGTAGAAGTCTATATTCTACCTATTAGTTCTATAGTATAGTATATTACTATTAAACTCTATAAATATAAGGTTAAAGATATTATCTTATAGACTTTTAGAAAAACTTCTTATAACTTTGTATAATAAAAACCGTTTAAGCTATATATATAGTTACTATAACTTAGTAATATACCTTAGCTAAAAGAGCTTACTTATACTACTTTTAAAGTTTTAAAACTTTTATTAAGGTAGAGGTATATCTTTACCTTAAGTTAGTAAAGAAAAAGAAAATATTATAAGGTATAAACTAAAGTAGTTATACTACTACTTAATATAGCCCTCTTAGTAGCTATTCTAGATCTAATAGGAATATTAAAGCTATAATAGTAGTAAAGTATTATACTAGCGCCTTATAAAGTAACGTAGTGTAAAGGTAAAGAATAATAGAAGTAAGTAATAATAAAGAAACTAAATAGAGGTTATAAAATAAAAGGTAGGTCTTAAAAGTAAGGTATTATTATAGTTAACCTTCCTACTAGAGGAGGTTAATAGTATAAAGGATTATATACTTTATAAGTATATTAATATATATATACCTATAAAGATATCCTCCTCTAGCCTATCTATCTACTTTATTTTATAATATAGTTAAAGACTATACTAATAATACTTTTATCTATAAGATTTATATCTAGCTAAAGGATTTTTATAACTATTATAAGAATAGTATTACTAACTAGTATACTTCCCTTTTATTTAATATATACTTCTACTAAATAGTTACTACCTTTATAAAAGAATATACTTTCTAAATATAAAAAGAATAAGCTTTAGTTTAGTAACCTTCCCTTTTATATAGTATTAATTAGCTTTACCTTTATACATAAGATTAAATAAAGTAACTCTAAGGTTATAGGTACTCTTTTACTACTTTAGTAATTAGACTTAATTTCTATTCTAGAGATTATATATATATATAATACCTAAAGCTAAACTATTCTCTTTAATATAATTTAAGACTATATTACTAATCTAAATATAAAAGTTAATAACTATACTATTAAAGCTAACGTTACCTATAAGGTTACTAATATAGGTATAGCTACTACTAAGTTATATAAGTTAGTTATTAAGAAGTACTCTAATAGTATTTACTAGATTACTAAGAATCTATATAAGAAAGCTAAGAAATCTAAGTATCTAAAGGCCTTTATTAATAGCCTTAACTATTAACTTTAGAAGCTAACTTAGAAGGTTACCTTACTTAATAAGAAGGCTAATAACCTTAATACCCTTAATAAGTTTAAAGGTAATAAGTTTAAAGCCTTTATTAATAAGGTTATTAGTATAAAAAAGAAACTCTTTAATACTATTAAAAATACCTATATATATACTTTAGCTTTTTAATCTACTTACGCCTTATTAGTTATAATTCCCTAGTATACTACTAAGTATATACACTAACCTAACTTACTAGCTACCTTAGCTTAAGGTAGTAGTAAGAAGCACTATACTATAGGAATTAATTTTAAAAATAATAAGTAAAGAAGGAATATATAGAATATAGAAGAAAAGTAATAGATAATATAGTAGATTAATAGTAACTTTTCTTTCTATATTTTAGTATACTTAAGATAAGTGTTTCTTTTAAAAGGGGGTACTTATTATAAAATAAGGTAGATAGATAGGCTAAAAGAGGATATCTCTATAGGTATATATATATTTATATACCTATAGAGTATATAATCCTCTACACTATTAACCTCCTTTAGTAGAAAGGTTAACTATAATAATACCTTACTTTTAAGACCTACCTTTTGTTTTATAACCTCTATTTAGTTTCCTTATTATTACTTACTTCTATTATTCTTTACCTTTATACTATATTACTTTATAAGACGCTAGTATAATACTTTACTACTATTATAGCCTTAATATTCCTATTAAATCTAGAATAGCTATTAGGAGGGCTATATTAAAAACGTAAGGGGGGTTAATACTAAAGGTAAAGCTAGTAAGAAAGAAAATAATACTAAAGGAGGAGTCTATATATACTTAGAGCTTTCTCTAGATATATTAGAAGTATACTTAGACTTTATTTAGGATATACTAGACTAAGCCTTAGAAGCTTTAGGAGATACTTTACTCCTCTTTAAGCTATTATTATCTTTATCTACTATACTACTATTCTTAATAGTATAAACTAAAGTATTATAGGCGTTATATAAATTAAATAAGAGATTTAGATCTTCTTTATAGCGTTAGGCTTATTTAACTTACTTTCTTTATGTTTTTATAAGCGCCTAGGTATAGCGTACTATTTAGCTTTAATTACGCTATAAGGACTTAATCTTAATACTAATTTCTCTTTTTACTATTTTAGCCTACTAAAACATATAGCACTTAAGCCTAAGGTATAATTAGTATATACTTAGAAGGTGTTTAGCTTAAGCCTTACTAAAGTATAGTAGTAAGAAGCTAAAGTTATTTCCTAACTATATAGTTATCTTAGTTATAGCTAGATTTAATAATATTATTATACTTCTATACTAGGACTTTAGCTTTAGGATTAATATTACTTATCTTTAATATAAGCCTATATATAATCTATTTAGCCTTTTTAGCCTTAAACTATAATAAAGTCTTAGGATATTACGTAATAATACTAGTAATATACTTAGTATATACTATAGATAACGTAGACTCTTATAATCTCTAAAGCTTATACTTTATAGGATAATTAGGAAACTTTTTTTACTAATTATACTATATATAGACCTTATAGAAGATTAATATATAGTAGAGATACTTTTCCTAAGTCCTTAAGGGGTTAAGCTTATAAAGATAGTCTCTAAAGCTTAGAAAGTTATTAGTATTATCTTTATATATACTTAGTATAAGCCTAGTATATATAATACTTACCTCTAGCTTACTTTCTATCTATATCTATTATAATAGTATAAATTAGATAATTTCTAGATAGATTTATATAGTACTAATCCCTATAAATACTAATAACTTAATAAAGCTTCTTAAAGTAGTAGTAAAATAGAAGCTAATACCTATCCTATAAATAGAGATTTATCTATATATAGACATAAGAGTTAATTTCTAATATTATAAGTGTATATACTAGGTATAGGCTTAGTATATACTAAGCTTACTCTAAGTTTCTACGTTTTAACTATAGATCCTAAAGGTGTTTATCTCTCTTTTTACTATCTTAAAGGATAGATTAATCTTAAGGAACTAGGCCTTTTAGAAGGTTTACGTTTAGGTATACTTAATATAGATAATAATAAATCTACTATTTAGTAATAATATAACGTTTTAAATCTAGTAGTCTTTTTTTAACCTTAGTTTATTAAAAGACTATTCTTATTCTATACCTAGCGTTAAGTTAGTATATACTTTATATATACTAAAAATATACTAAATACCTACGTAACTACAGCCCCTAAGAAACTAAAGTAAATAGGCTTTTTAAATAAAGGCACTAATAATATTCTTATTTTATAATCCTATATAAATAGTATAAAAGCTATTTATACTAAATTTATAATAGACTTTATAAATCCCTAGGTTTATAAGAAGCCTCTCTATATATATTTAGTATATATTATATTACTACTTAGTATATATAGTACTTATATATAGTTAATATAGTAATATTATCTTTTTTTAAAAGGCCTATTATAATATTGTGATGGGGTGAAGTGGTCTCGCGTCGAGGCTTAAAACAGCAGGGTAAAAACAGAGCCTATAAGTAGAAGGGCCCCACGGTCGTTACAGAGATAGCAGACATAGACAGTTAATACACAGTCGTTACCGCAAGCTTATTACTTTTATATACATTAGCATTTTCATAATTTCTCTATTAATACTTTATCTTTTTAGATTTTCTCTTCAGATTAGGTCTAAGAATCAAAAGACCTATTAATTAGTATACGCTTTACTACAATTAGAGTTCGTTAGAGGTAGGTGTAGTTTTTACACTTTTCCTTTAGCCTTCTTAACTAGTAGGCCTAGCGCTTTCTTAATAGTGCCTAGAGGCAGATTCTATCCTTTAAGATAGTAGAGATCTATCCTCTAGAGAGTAGTCTAACCTTTCTATATAGCTTATATAGATTAATAAATAATATAATATAAAACGTATTACCTCTACTATAGATATTAAGATAAAATTTAGTAACTATAAGTACTAATTTTACGTAACCTATAACTTCTAATAGAGTAGTATAAAAGCTATATACTATTACGCTATAAAGAATTAGGTCTATAAATCCCTTTATTAGCTCTATATATCCTACTAAAGCATTTCTCTCTCTACTTAACTAGGTTACGTATCGCTTACTAACTAACCTATCTAGCGCATATAGTAAGACCACCTATAATAATTTCTAAAGAAGAACCTAAAGAAGTTATTAGTACCTTTAAGCGGATACGCTGTAAGAATATCGCTAGAAACTAGAGTATCTTAAGGTAGGAATACTAGAGACCCTAAAGACCTCCCTTAAAGAGTTAAGAACAGCTAGCCTAGATAAGTATTACTTATTCTTATATCCCTTTATCCCTTACATACGTGTATTTTATTAAGAACTAAAGGAGACCCCCTAGTTAGGTAAGAGACTCTTAGATCTAAAACATACTAATATAAATAAGAAATAATAGTAGTCCTACTAAGCTAATAAGTGTAGTAGAAGTACTAGTTAGGTTAAAACTAATAAATAATAATAAGAGTAAGGAAATAAGAAGAGATATTAATAGAGTAAAACAGACGTATAAGATAGCTACTAAAAGTAATAAGGAGTTATATAGCTGCTATACGCTAAGGACTAAAAAACGTCTACTTAACTTATTATATAAGAAGGATAGAGTTATTATTTAGTAATAAGCTGTAAACTAGTAGCTAATTACTATTAATAAGAAATAACGATTATACTGTATTTCCTATACTATTTAAACCTTTCTTAGATATAATCTAAGATATCTAACCCCTTTTACGTTAACCCTAACTTAGAGGATAGCTTCTTAAAGGGTAAGAATATTATATTTAGTCCTTTTATAGGTATAAGCTTTAATATGATATAGTAAAGAGCTTTTAACCTAAAGGAGGTTAACGATAGAGGTATATAAAGTCCTCTAAAGCAGAGTTCTTCTCCTAAGTCTACGCCTATAACTACTAACAGTATAGATACCTTTATAAAGTATATAATAACTATTACTAATTACCTCTAACTAGCCTAGTTAATTAATAAGTAACTAACTATTACGCCTATAACCCCTTACTTTATAGGAGCTCCTAAGTTTAAAAGCAATAATATATCTAACTTTTTAGATAAATATAATAACATAGTGTCTCTCTCTTAGAAAAGCGTAGCCGATAAGATTAAGGAAGTTTATATATACAGCACCCCTAACTTTACTAAGGCTATAGAATCCTATACTATAGGATAAGTCTCTTAGGATGCTACTAAGGCTTAATTAATAAAGGTCTTTAGATTAGTAGACCTAAAGACTTATTAAAACCCTAATAAAGAGTTACAGAACCTTATTAATAGTCTTTATATTAAAGATAATAATCCTAGTAGTATAATAACCCTTCTATTAACAATTTAAACGCTATAATATAGAGCTAAGGCTTATAGTAACACTACGCTAGCTGATTTAGAACTTATACGTATTATCTTTCGCCGTTTTTTATAGTAAGCTATATAGGCTGTTACTAAAACCCTTAGCTATAAAGTGACTAAGGTGCCTAAGAAGAGCTAGATGCGTGTTAAAGATACGCTAGTTTAATAGTCTAAGAATTAGCTTGCCCTCTAACAGTTAACCAGGCAAGTCAAATTAAAGCCTATTACGCTACTACTATAAGTTAATAAAACGAGCCTAGCTACTAAGACGTTAAACAGCTAAGCAAATACTGCTATCAGTTAAGCTATTACCTCTGCTATAAACACGCTTATAAATAACTTCTAGGACCTCTTAGTTAATAAGGCAGGAGTTTAGGTAAAGTTTTAGGCACTAGTTAATTAGATTACCTAGCCTAATAGCTCTATAACTCTTAATATTAGAAACCTTAACCCTATAATAAAAGGGTATTAATAATAAGGATATTCTTAGACCTATAGTAATAATAACTATGGTTGTAGAAGAGGTTATTATTATAGAAAAGGAAATAGGTATAGACGTAGAGGAGGTTGTAGTAGCTACTAAAACTACTAAGGCGTGTAATAACAATACTATAATCCCTTTTATACTAATAGTACCTATTAGTTTTATAAATCTATAGTATATATTATTCCTAGATATAATAAGGCCTACTACTATATTACTTATAATATTTACTATTATAACGCTCCCTACTAGTTTATTAGTAGCGTTAAAGATCCTAAAGTTATAGTTAAGGTTGGTATTATTAATAAAGGCCGGCAGAAGATATAGCCTAACAGTAAGACAATCTTCTATTATATCCTTACCTATAAGGAATTATTTAAATTTATTATTAACGTAACCTGTATTATATATTATAACTTTTAGCCTAAACTAGAAAGCAATATTAGGAGGCATAAGTTTTATACTACTACTAGATTACTATAGGATAGGTTTACAAATTATACTTTAGTTAAGGAGGTTACCTTTATAAAAGACTATTTAGATTCCTTTTATATTACTACTTTATAAGGGCATACTAAAGATATCTATATAGTAAAACGCACTAAGACCTCTAATTATTAACGTAAGCCCTACAGTACTTACTCCTAATATAAAGTACGCCTAATTAACCTACTAAACATTTAGTAACCTTAACTAGATACTACTAATAGAGTAATAGAGGTAGAAGATAATAAAGACTAGTAAGAAGAAGTCCCTAATATAGTAATAACTTTAAAAATAGAGAAGCCTCTAGACTCTTATTCTCCTTTTAAAGGCTTTAGTATATAAGGAAGCTAAACTCTTACATAAGAGATTATATATAAGCAAACAAATAATAAGATTTCAATACCTAAAGATTTCCTTTAATAGGCTTAGCCTAAATATAATAATATAGTTTATTAGTAAGCTAAAGTAACTATAACAGACTATAAAGCTAGGCTTATAAAAGAAGCTTATAATGTTTTTATTATAGCAGATAAACACCTTCTATAGCATTTTAATAAGGTAGAGACCTAAGATAGCGCTATTTAAGGACATATAAAACAATAGAACTAAGCTAGGGGTTTCTTACCTAACCTTATAACGTTATAACCTATAATAACTAATACTTTAAAACATTTATAGACCTAATCTACCGACTTTAGGGTTAATTTAATTAATATAGTCTTTAAAGAAATAAACGCTATTAACCCTAATTTAGAATAAGCTCTTACTACTATATCTTAACGTATTATAGTACACGACTTCGTAGTAACCTATTAGTAGCTTACTATTACACTATGTAACTCCTATAATATCCTAGTAAGGGGAATTCTTAATAGTAGTTTAGTAATTAATCTTATAAGTAAATTATTTATCTACTAAATAGGCCTATAGGATAATATAGTTAAGACTAACCTAGGGATTAAAGGCATTACTAACTAGACTTACTATATTTAATTCTTAGGCGTAATTATAGACGACGTCTACCTAGGGGATAACTATATTAATAATGTTGGCTTTTTCGTTTTCCTAGAAGGTATATATAATAAAGACTTTATCCTTAGTGCACCCTTTATCTTAAAGACTTATATGTCTTTAGAGTATTCTTAAAACTAGATTATAAGGCTCTTTTAGTCTATAAATACTAAGATCTACATTCCCTTATTATTCTACACTAAAGGTTTAACTACTAGGTTTCTAAACTTTATCACTAATATAAATTATTTCCTTAGCGTTTAACAGTCTAAATTACTTCCTATAGAGGAGGGGAAATAGTGGCTTCTGTTATAAATCCTAACATAACAGGTAGCCTTGTCTTTCTAAAAAGTATTAACACCGTTAAAGAAGAAGAAGAGCTTAATATAACCCTAAACAGTATAAGGATATAAAATAATATATTAACAATACAATTAAACCATATTAACACCATACTACTAATACCTAACGATATTACAAACCAGCTTAAGAATAATAAAGAGGTTATAGTAGTATTTAATAAGTATAGGGAAGTCTTTAATAACGTCTTAGAAGTAATAGTTAAAGCTGTAATATAACTAAACCTATAACAAATCTATAAGACAATTTTAAAGTCTATAAAACACATAGAATCCTGTAATAGTTATTCTCCTAACTCTTAATTTTATATTTACAGACCTAACAAAAAGAAGAAATTAAAAAAGAAGCAGAAATAAAGAAGTAAGACTCCTTATAATAAAGGCCTTAAAATAGTCTCCTATATTAACTATCTCTTTTAGTAATAAGACTTACTAACTACACCCCTTTTATTCTCACTTAATTTACAGGCTAAGCCTAACAATAACTAACTAATAGAAGAAGTCTATATAATATATAAGACTAAAGATAAAAAGATTATTCTAGTAGATAACGCACTATTAGATAGATTAATACTTAAAGGAGACCTAGAGTAGAAGCTAAAGGCTTAGGAGAAAGTAAAAAAGAACTTACAACCTAATCTTAACAGTCTATTTATAAACCTAATTATACTAAAGTTTTTAAATATTAAAAAAGGGTCTTAATTAACAAAAGATTAACTAAAAGCTATTTTAGCTATAGTAGACTATCTACTACTATAGGAGAAGAAACTCTTAAGTGCTATTTTAATAGCGCGCAAGAAGGCATTAGCCTAGGAATTCTCCTATTATAGTTAAGTATATTCCTCTATTACCCCTCTGTAAGTTATTAAGACTATTCCTTATAAGGCTTAGTAATTAAAAAGTATTCCTATCTTATAAGCTTTAGAGGAAGAAGTTATTAAGATTTTAAAGGATTAACTTAAACGTAGTACACTTAAGTAAAGTTATACTGCTTATTACAACCCTTTCTTTCTAGTTAGGAAAAAGGATAGTAAGATACGCCTTATTAATTTAGTAACAAAGGTTAATAAGGTGACGCTATAAGATACTATATTACTACTAACAGTAGATAACTTTACTAAGGATTTCGTAATATACAAACTGCTGTTACTAATTAATATTTTCTCTAGATACAACTAAGTCCCTTTAGCTATAATAAGTAGAGATATAACGACTTTTACTACCCCTCTTAGCCTTCTTTAATACTATACTTTACCTTAGGGAGCTACAAACTTAGTTGCTTAATTTATACGCATTATAATTTAGATCCTCTACAACCTTATCCTAATGTATTGCAAAGCTTTCCTTAACGATATTGTAATTTAAGGACCTACTTCTACGTATAATAATATAAAGCTTTTAACTTATCCTAGTATTTACAGATTCGTTTTTAAGTATTTAATTAATATTAATAAGGTCTTAGTAAACCTAAAGCTTATAGGTTACATAGTTACAGTAGTTAAGTCTAAATAGGCCTAAACTGTAGTAATAATTATTAGCTATGTTTGTAGAACTTCTAGACGTCGCTCTAACTAAAAGAAGATAATTAAGATCTATAAATAGCTTACTTATAAAGATATTACTAATCTTAAGTCCTTCTTAGGCATTACGTCCTTCTATTAAATATAGGTTAAAGACTTTTTAATAATTATACGCCTCCTTATAATATGATTATAAAAGAATACCTATTTTATATAGGAGTTAAAACAGTAAGCCGCAATAGATATTCTTAAATCTAAGCTAACTATAGCTCCTATACTTATCTTAATTAACTATAGTCCTAAAGGTAGTACTATTTACCTTATAGTAGATATAAGTAGTAGAGGATAAAGAGGAGTACTAGGTTAATTTATTAGTAATAAGTAAGCAGTCGTAAGGTTTAAGAGTAAGACATAGGCTAGTACAAAGCTTAACTATAACGCTAGGAAAAAGGAACTTTATGGAGTCCTAAAGGCCCTAAAACGCTGCTACAACTACCTGTACGGCTGACACTTTATCTTAGAGACTGATACCTAAACGCTAGTAGCGTAACTTAACGGCGCCGCTACTAACCTTCCTAGTGCCTTAGTTATTTAATAGATTACTTAGATCTACATGTTTAACTTTAAAGTCTACTACATTAGGGGATCTTAGAACACTATAGCAGATAGATTATTACGAAAACCGTAAGGACCCTTAGATACTTTAGATAAAGAAGTAGAAAGACAAATTAATAACTAGATTAATTTATAGATCTTCTTTACTAATATAGAGACTAAATCTTTCTTTAAGGAAGTATAGTTATATAGCGATAGTAAAAGAATAGAGGAGGTTTATGCAAACGATAATAACTCCCTTAATTACCTCCTAATAATACCCTCTACTGTTTTAGACGATTTACAGACCTATTTAATAAAGTCCAAGCAGATTACGTACTACTTATTAACATAACGACGACCGCTAGGAGTTTATACTACCTAGTACTAACAATTTAAAAGCAAAGCTCTAAACTACATTCTATAAGACTACTTACTCTTCACGCAGCTAACAGTAACAAAACCAACACTATAACAAGTAGTTAATAACTATAAACAACGCTATTACCTTATTACAAATACCTACACTAAAAGCAGCTATTATAGTAGAGAAGCTATAGTAAAAAGGCTTACAGACTATTATATCTAGGATAGCATATATGCTAAAGTAGTAGAGGCAGTTAAATCCTACCCTAACTATTAACTATAATAAGGACGGCAGGTTAATAATAAGAGAACTTACACTACCCCTAAAGGTCTACTATTTATATAAGTATCTCTAGATATATAACGCGTTAATAAATACTACTTAGTTAAGTTAAGAGACCTAATAACAGGTTAGCTAGAAGCCTAGTAGCTAAGGAAAGCTAATTTAAAAGGTGTTACTAAATTTATATAGGAAGAGATTATCTACCGTTATAGTCTATATAAGGAATTAATTATTAATAGAGGACCTAAAAATAAGGAGCACGTAATCTAATTTAATAAAAAGTATAATATAAGGAGGAGAGTTATATTAGCCTATAACCCTAGAGCTAATAGAGCTATAGAAACAGGATATTAACCTATTGCCTATACGCTTTTAACTTTTATTAAAGGTATATAACTTAATCCCTAGCTATATCTCTCTACTACCCTATTTACAAATTAAACTAGTGTTTATTTCCCTACTAGCTTTAGCTCTTTCTACTTAATATATAGATATAAAGCTGTTACTCTAATTAAGACCCTTATACCTACGTAGCAGGTCCTAGACTAGGCTTTAGTTATAATAAGAGAGGAGGAGGTCTAAATAAGACTATAAGCCTTTCTTTAGCTTAATAAGGATCGTAATAAAGCCTAGAAAGCTATAGCGACATAATATTAAAAGGCTACAGAATATTATAACAAGAGATATACCTACACCTAGCAAAAAGAGCAACTTAAAGTAGGAGACTTAGTCTTAGTGTTTAATGTTAAAGGGTTAATTGATAAGTCTGTAATTATAAAGCTTAACTACTAATAGTAGGGACTATTTAAGATCTTATTTTAGGCCTTTAACATACCGTTATACCGTTTAGTAATATTGTCTAGGGATAAAGTTATTAGGAAAACATTTAGCGGCAACCGACTACAAAAATTCATTAAGGCACCTAATAGGTATTAGAAACCTGTTAATCTAGAGATTCTTAGATCTAATCTAAAACAAAACATTATAAAAGTCTTCCCTACGTTTAGATAAGAATAACTTAAAGAAGACAATATTAAAGATAAAGAGGTAGAGGAACCCTTATTGCCTAGGGAAAAGAATAGGGACAAGTCCTTTTAAGCTATTATTATAAGGTCTAGATAGCATTTAGCAGACCTTAAAGTAGTATATAAAAGGGTAAAATAATAGACTTTAGAAGTAGTAATACCTAGTATAAGTGTAAAGAAAGGTAAGAACTATATAGAGATAGAAGAACTAGAAGATATATAATTTCTTTTGTTAAAGACTATTTGTCTATAAGACCCTTTCCTTTAACTTATTCTTAGACTTATCCTTACGTTATTTTTATAATTTCCTTTGTTATTTACTTTAAGAGTAAAGAAAGCTTAATTCTAAAGTTTTATTTCCCTATTTTATATCTTTTTAACTAGTTAAAGTCCTAAGGAGGATACAACCTACTTAGTGGTAAAGCGTATCGGCTGTTAAAGAGCAAATAAGTGATAAGCGTAGTAAAACGATACGCTAGGCTTAAACTCTACAGCCTAGGCCGGGTGCTTCTGTTTAAGGAACTATTAGAAGTTAAATTAGTTAATAGCGCTTACACCTACAGTTATTAGGATTCTAGAGTTAGGGATAGGGAGCCTATTAAACTTACTACTTTTTCTCTTCTTTCTCTTTATCTTAATACTATAACCATAACGCTAGCGAATGCTCTTATTATTATAGGAGTAGGAGCTTTAGGTCTTATAGTAAAAGCAATTAGCGTAAGGAGTTCCTAGGAGGGACACACACTTAAAATATAGCTTATAAACCTAAGCACTAGTCTCTTTATTCCTAGTTATATACGCACGCTTTTTATAACAGCTATAGGGTATAGTATTATAACCTCTATAGGCCTAGATAAAGAAACTATATGTAGTAGTAACGCGTTTAAACACCTTAGCTATCTATATACCCTAAATAGTAGCTATAAAGCAATAAATAAAGACTTATTAACAAAGGTCACCTTAACCTTTAGTTCTTAAATATATATAACTATAGTCTCTTAGGCTAAGGCATTTAAGCTAAAAGTTTAATTATATAACGCTAGGCGATTCGTCTAGCTATATCTAAGGAATAAACGTAACCTTAAAGTACTCGTTTTAAGGGATGTTAGGAAGTATCTAGACTAGTAAAGCAGTAGCCTATAAGTAAAGTTAATAACAGTTAGAGGAGGAAAAGAAAGAGACTACACAGACATACCTAAAGTTAATTATTTATAAGAAACACGTATAGAGGTAAGTTATTTACCTTCTTTAAAGGTATAGGTCTAGTATCAGCCCTAAGTAGCTAGAGGATTTACTTAGTAGGCAGGTTATAGGGATAAGGTTAATTAGTATTTTTAACACTATTAATTAAGAAGCTGTAATTAGCTATAGTTACAGGTAGTAATTCTTAGATCTATACTATTAATAAGGAGAGCTTTAGGCGAGAGGAGGTTTTTCTTTCTTTGTTTATAGAAAGAGAATCTTTATAAGATAGAGCAATAAGAAAAGTATTTAACTAGATAGGTTAAATAATAAAAAAAAAGAAAAAAAAGAAATAAAAAAAAGGGGGATATTACTAGTAGGTTAGTAATATTAGTAGAAGAGTAAAGGTAAATTTGTTACGTAAGAGGAAGTAAGGGGAAGTAGGTAGATTTTTCTTTTATTAACTTACGTATTCACTAACTTCACCTTTTTTACCTTCTATATAACTATACCTTACACCTTTTTCTTTATAAGTTATCCCTATTTCTTTACCTTTAAAAGGGATAATTAAAGGTAGAGATTACGTTTCTTTATTCCTTTTTATTTCTTTCCTTAAGTTTTATATCTACTAAAAATATTATTAAGGAAGTATTTCTTATAGACTTTACCTTTTTACTATCTAAACAAACTTAAGCCTAGTAGTAACACATTAAGTTTATTATAACTTATAAAATTAATTAAATCTGTAAATATTATTATAAACATAGTTAACGTAAAGATAACTACTAGAGATAATAGTGAAGTTTGTATTATATAATAACACGCTTAGTAAAGTAAAAATAGAGGAGCTCTATAAGAAAGGCTTTCTATTTATAATAGAAGTAACTCTATTAATCCTATTACTAAAGACAGTTACTATAAGTAAGTTTTATTAAGAATAAGCTAGCTATATTAATATTACTAACACTTTAGTTTAAAATCCTTTATAGCCTCTATAAGCTAATCTAAAAACACTCTTACCTACTAATACTAGCCCTTAGATAGGTATAGACAATATCTTAACTTAAGAGGACCTTATTAGAAACTAGCTACCTATAGTAAACACATACGGTAAATAGATACCTCCTCTATACTGTTAACGACTTATAGCCGGCCTATATAACCTTATTAGCACCCTTAAAGCCGAAATTTTACCTAAACTTAACGACGTTTACATAGGACTTATGTACTTAGTCTAAAGCCTACGTAAGGCTAAAGCTATTACTACTTAGCCTATCGTTAGGAGTAAAGCCTTCTATACTAGTAAGTTAAAACTATAAAACATATAGCCTCTACTAATAGACGATCCTAACCTTTTAATTTTCTATATAAGCACAACTATTTAAAATAAACACATTTACTTAGGTCTAATAGTTAACTAGAGAAGCAGCTAGTTATACTTTTATAATAATTAATAGAAGAAGGAAGGAGCTAAGGACTAGATAAGGGTTCTTCTAAGAGGTGCTAAAAAGGCGTATAAAGATATCTTAGTGATAGCGCATAAAGTTATAGGCTAATAAGTAACTCTAGTTAACCTAGGTAACACTAACATTCCTCTCTAGGCATTAGGGCTTAAGTTTCTTAATTAGGTGTAAGGCTTCCTCTATACAGGCCTATTATACCTAATTACTACCTCTATTACTAAGGCTAAAGAGAATTAGCTTAACTATATAAGCGCTAACTTTATAAATAACGACATTCCTAAGGAAGGATAGATCTTAATTACGCTATTTAGAAATAATAGACCTAACTAAAAGAAAGAATAGTAAGAGGCTATAAAGGCGTTAGATTTCCTAAAGGTATCCAAAATTATAACCTAGATACCCTCTAGACTTTTCAGCCTAGGTAATAACACTAGTTCCCTAATAGACTAAGACGCTCTCTCTCTATAAGATAGATCTAAGAATAATAATAGTATTATAAAACTAACTACTTAAGTTCCTTAGTCTACTTAAGATATAACTCCTTCTTTACTACTATAGGTATTACTACTTAGATTACGCTCTCTACCTCCTACGCTAGCACCTCTTAGTTATTTAGTAATTTAGCTACTAAATAGAGTAGAAAAGAACTACTATAGTAGAACAATTTAGAACCTAGCTGTGTGAGACCCTATTGTTTATACTATAAAAAACAAGCTTTACTAAGGTACTCGTCGTTTTAACCTATATAAGAAACCTAAAAGTAAGAAGGCTAAAAAGAATAAAGACGTTACCTTTAGGGAAGAGGTAACTAAGTCTTTCTACCTTATGCTATTTAATTATTAGGTCTACTAATTCTAACTAGTAGACACTTTTAACAGTTATAACGTGTTATAGCTATAAGGAAATCTATTACCTAGTAACCCCTACCTAATCCTAGCGGCTAAGTAGTATGCCTCTTTAGGTAAATTATATATAGGTTTGTTACGTAAGCATCTTATCGCTTAATACGGTACTAGTAGGCGCTTTAACAACCTAACTACAGGAGAGCTTAACCCCGTTAAGCTTAAGTATGCTACTAGACTATATAATACTATAGGTACTTTAATATATAAAGAGAACCTTAATAGTAATAAAGTATACGCCCTTATTAAGCTTAGCGTTTATAGGTCCCTAGTATCTATTTAGGCTCCTCCTTTTGGTTCCGGTTAGGTACTTAGTTTTCCTATTACTTTTAATACTGTAGACGTTATCTGTAATTAAATCAACATTATTACTAATTCTAACTGCCTTGTCTTCTTACTTAACTATAGTAATAATTATTAGGCTGTGTTACTAGTTAACTAAGTTATTAGACGTGTTTATTTTACTAACTCCACTTAGACGTCTAAGTATAACAAATTATTTATAGATATAGTTAAAGTATTATAGAACTAGTACTACTACTTAGGAGCTCTAATAGATACTATTACAATTACTATATTAAACGCCTATATAGTAAATACTAAATAATAAGATAATAGCTTTACTTATAGTCTTTACGCTATAGAATAGGTATAAACCTTTTTCTAGCTTAGAGTGTTATTAACTAAGTTTACCTAGCTCTATTAGCAGGATAAAAACTATAAGATTAAGGGTAAAGTCCCTCTAGCGTTACAAATAGTATCTATAATTATAGTAGAGTTTTATAATACGTAAAGCCTTTATAATAACCTACCTTTACGTAAAGTTACCTAATTACATAATAACTTTAGTAAGAACCCTATTTTCCTAGCGCCTCTTCCTTAGTTACGTCGACCTTTAGCTATACCTACGCTTCTGCCTATCGATACGTAACTAAAAGAGAAGACCCCGCCTGCAGCTCTAAATACACTAGGTAATTTACAGACCTAATCTACTATAAGCTCTAATAATTCCCCTCTTTTAGATCCACCGTCCAATCTTCCTAACGAATTTAACCTAAATACCCTTATTAGGTAGGTTAGCAAGCTAGGCGTCTAGGATAACAACAAGAATAATAATAATAATAATTAAGGTAGCCTAATAGATCTAGGAATACCCCTACGTCCTTTATACCTACCTTAGCTAGACGTTCTAAATATCTAGAGTTACTCCTATAAAGATTATATTAATTAACACGTTAACTAATAGAAGTAGATTAAATAAAGTACTCCTAGTAATATTACCTATTATAACTTTACCTATTTACCCTCTTAAGAAGGCTAGTTTTAACTTTATTAAGCTCTTAAATAGGATAAGGTGTATAAGGCTTAACGTAAAGAGTCACGTAGTAGCAATTACTACAGATTACAGAATAAGGTTACGTATCCGCAAGGTTTTACTTTATAATAGTAACTTAGCTGTTATTATAAGCGCTAAATACTTTATAATATTTCTTTCTTTCTTTTCTTTTATTATTAATTAATATGCCTTTAACATAAGGAAGCTTAAATTAGTCCTATAAGGACTTACGACTAATTTAAGGGGGATAATTATAATAAGGTAAAGTGGTCTTGCGTTAAGGCTTAAAATAGTAGGGTAAAAACAGAGCCTATAAGTAGAAAGGCCTTACAGTCGTTATAGAGATAGTAGATATAGACAGTTAATACATAGTTGTTACCGTAAGCTTATTACTTTTATATACATTAGTATTTTTATAATTTCTCTATTAATACTTTATCTTTTTAGATTTTCTCTTTAGATTAGGTCTAAGAATTAAAAGACCTATCGATTAGTATACGCTTTGCCACGATTAGAGTTTGTTAGAGGTAGGTGTAGTTTTTATACTTTTCCTTTAGCCTTCTTAGCTAGTAGGCCTAGCGCTTTCTTAATATCCCCTTATAACTAAAATAAAAGGGTTATTAGTAAAGGTAAAATATATATATAAAAACCTTAGTAAAGAAGTAATATAAATAGAAAGCGTACTTAGTTAAAAGGGATATAAATATCTATCTTAACACTATATTTATACTTCTAAATAGACTTACTACTAATACTAGCTAGATATTAGTAGCCTAAAAGAATACATAAGGTTAGTACTTAGTATATACTAGGTATATACTAAAAAGATATATACTATATATTCTCTTTATACTAGATATATTTTTAACCTAAATATACTTATAACTATACCTATATACCTACCTTACTATATAAAGTTATTTTAAGTAATCTAAGTTAATTTAAGCTAAGAATTAAGGAATACTATATAAGGTATACTAAGGCTTTATATTACTTAATTATAGGTAACTAATAAAGGTAACCTAAAGATATTAGTATTCTAATAGTATAAGTAAAGTATATACTTAGACTATACTTACCTTATTCTATATATAGACCTAAAGGGTTTACCTTCTATAGGTTATAAGGTTATACTTACTATCTTACTTTAGCTACCTATATAGGCCTTCTTTCTTCTAAAGCCTTTTAATAGACTTAAAAAATCTAAAGAGGAGTTAGTTATTTTCTATATACTACGTATATATAAAGTATATACTTTATATAAGAATAACTTATACCTCTATATAAATCTAGATATTCTTTATAAGCGTTAGAGTAATAGCTATATTTCTAGCCTTCTTCTAAAGTATTTAATATACCTAAACTACTTCTCTATTATTAAAAAGCTTATTAGGCCTTAAGATAGATTTATAAATAAACTTATAGTATTTAATACTACTATAAGTAAAAGCCTAATACTAAACCTTATTATAGTTTAGGTCATCTTTAGAATATAGTTAGTATATACTAAGCCTATACTTAGGATATACTAATATTATATTACTTTAGGATTAGGTATAACTATCTACTAATTTACTTCTTATAATAGAAATAGGTTAAGTACTAAATACTTTTTAAAAGTATACTTATAAGGTTTTTAGTAATAGCTTTTAAAATATTTTTATTTTTATTTATAATTATAATATAGCATAGAATCTTATCCTTTAAGGTTTTTAGGTAAAGAGGAATAGTAAGGTAGTCTTAAATAGACCTTATAGCTACTTTACCCCTCCCTCTATTTAATAAAAGGATTCTAAACTATAGGATTAATTCCTAAAGTATACTTAGTATATACCTTACGTATACTTAAGAGTATATTAAGTATATACCTTATTTTATCCTATATAATATAATAGCTTAGTTAGATCTAAAAAGCTACTACCTTACTAGTAGTTTTAAAGCTAATAGTTATTTATAAGTATTATTAGTTATATATATAAGAGAATTAGGAAGAAGTCTTATACTATTTATCTATCTACCTAGTATATACTAAGCACTAGCTAGTTTCTTTTTACTACTTTCTATATTATTATTAAGACTAAGGTATCTAGAATTATCTTCTTAATCCTTATTATTAGAGACTTTAGGTAAATAGGTAGGTAATAATAATATTAAAAAGCTAGAGTTATTACTTATATTATTATCTATTATATTAAGACTAAATAATTACTTAAGATATAGTAAGTTATAGCTTAGTATATATTAAAGGTATACTTTCTTTTATATATATAAAGCTATAATATACTAGTAGCTCTTACTAATAGACCTTACTACTTTATTACTTTATCTTCTTAAACTTAATCCTATATATATAAGGTATATACTAAGATTATATTTAGTAAGTACTTAAACTATATCTTACTAGCGCGCTAGTATAACTTATCTTACTATAACACTATACTTTATAAACTTATACTTTATATAGCTAATTTTATAATTCTAATACTATTAAATTAGTACTTAAGGGCCCTTAATAGTTAGATCCTATAATAAAGCTAAAAGCTTTACTCTTTTTTATAAATTTAATAATTAAGAGTTATTAAATTTAGTAGGTTATAGGGGTAAAATTACAGTATATTATCTTATATGTTCTTCTATATTCCTCTGCCTTATAGCTAAAGTTTACCTATAAGGTTATCCCTTAAGGGGTAAATAGCAGTAAATCTATAGCCTCTTATTAGCCTAATTCCCTTATAAAGTAAGGTATATTACCTATAGATTCCCTAGTACTTTACTATATACTACTATACCTTTTTACTAAATTTAACACACCCCCTTAGGGCTACTTAATTCTATAGGGTAATAACCTATAATAAGGCTAGCCTAACCTTACTTTATATAGTGTATTCCCTTTTATATTATTAATATTTTATACGTTATCTTTTACTATATTTACTTCTTATTTTAATTTATCTTCTTTTATCTTATATATATAATTTACTTTAATCTATACCTATTAATTACTTATATATAATTACTATATAAATATAGTAAAAGGTTATACTATAAGCGCCTTTATTATCTTATTTACTATTATCTTAGTAGACTACTAATACTTTATAATAATCCTCCTTTTAGTAACTTCTTAGTATAGCTAGTAGTTATAAATATCTATATAGTAAAGCTTTATCTATAGCTAGATTATCTTAGTACTAATAAGGTATATAGTCTACGTATTATTATAGTTAATTTAAATTATAGGTTACTTTATAGCCTCTTTACTAGGTAATAGTTAGGTACTAGCCTTACGTTTTATAGGTAGTTTTACCCTTAGTATAGTAATTAGTTAACTAGTAAAAAAAGCTTCTTTTATAGTAAAGGAAAAAGCTAAAAGCTTTACTTTAGTATTACAGGCTACGCTATAATAAGTGTAGCTAGGCTAGTGCCTACTATAACCTACTATCGCTTATAACTAGCTAGGAGGGGTGTATATATATAATATATATAAGATAAAGGCCTATATAAACTATACGTTATTTATACTTCTTACTTTCTCTCCCTAGCTTAGATAAATCGTATTAAGTTACTATACACCTATTATAAGGTAATACTAGCCTATTATATATCTAAGCTTTTAAAATAAAAATAAATACCTTACTAATTATACTATATAATAGGTATATAATAAAACGCTAAAATAGTAATAAGCTATAAGACCTCTCTATTAGCTAAGGTAAAAGCTAAAGTTATAGCCTTAAAGTAAGTAATAGTAGAGATAATATAGGAAATAAGAAAGCTTAAAGTAAAAAGCACTAACCCCTAAGGTGTAAGCCTTATAATTAAATTACGTAATAAAGAGTCTCTAGAAGTAGTAAATACTACGCCTATAGTAGCTATTATAGTTATTACGCTTATACTAGCTAAAAACTACCTCTAGGTTATTTAGAAACTAATACTAAACCCCCTAAAGTTCTCTAGCTAGCACTAAGACTTCTTTATATAGTTACACTAAATATATAATAAGCTATATATTAATAAAGCGTTTTTTATAATAAAGTAAAAAGCCTAGTACTTTATTAACTCTTACTTAGATATAGCGCCTTAAAGAATAGTATTAACCTACTATAAAATAGGGGGAGCTTAAGTAGATTATAACCCTAAAGAGTTTCTAAAGTACTTAAAGTATATATATAGTAACCTAAATATAAAAACCTATATATCTACCTCTTTAATAAGTATTAAAATAAAGAAGTATAAATCTTTTACTACTTTCCTCCTAAAGTTTAAATAGGTGTTAGCTAAAGCTAGAGGCTACCTATAGCTAAGTAAAGTGTAAATTACACTCCTCTTAAATACTTTTCCTTTTTATATTTAAAGCGTATTAGTAAGTATTTTACTTTTTTTTACCTTTTATATATATATATAATAAGTAAGTAAAGTAGCTTAAAAAGTTAAGAATATAGCTAATAGTATATAGCCTACTTATAGATACCTACTACTTCTAGTATTAAAAGATACTAATAGAGATATATAAATAATAGAAAGAATAATAGTATATATAGCTAATAAAGCTAAAAAAAAAAAACACCCTAAGGTATAAAAAGCGTATACTAAAACATACTAATACTATACCTACTAAAAGATTAAACACCTAGCTTATAATTACCTTAATAGTAAGAAAAAAAAAAGTAGGCCTACCTATATAGCTAAAGTAACTACTAAGATTAAGGAGCTTAAGGAAAGTAATAACGCTTATAGTACTACTAAAAGTAAAGAGGAGTTAGAAAAAGAATAGCTTTAAAGTAAAATTAGGCTTTAAAGCTAATAAGTAAGAAGTATATAAAATAGGAGGAGTTTTAGTATAAAAAGAGAATAATTAGACTAGCTATACTATTAGATACCTATATTAATAAAGGATCCCCTACCTAAGCCTTTACTAATACTAGTTATAATACTTATGTAATAGTAAACTATAACTTTATATACGCTTAGTACTTCCTATATATCTCTTAATAAAAAATCCTTTTAAAAGGGTTTACTAATAAATTAACTAGTATAATAGTAGAGGGAGTAGTTATATTTAACTTTAAACTTTATAGATACTACTAGTATATATACGTATACGTTATACGTAGCCTTAACGTTAATATATTCTTAGGAAAACCTTAAATAGAATATAACTACGCTATTTATAACGCTATAAAGCATACTATTTACTATAAGTAAGTAGACTTTATACTACACCTAGTTAGTTAATAAGAGTCTATAATAGTGTGTAAAATTAAAGCTACTTAAGTAATTAAAGCGCCTACCTTTATAGCTATCTATTATAGGGCTACACGTAAGGATTACGCTACTTAATGTAACCTATCTATAAAAGGGATAAGTAAAGACTTATAGGCTTTCTTCTAAATTATAGTAGTTAGCTTTACTAATATAAAGAAAGCTTTATAGCTAAAGTTAAATAAAAAGGCAAAATAAGCTACTAAGGTTATAGTATTACTATAATAGGTATATAAAGAATATAGTAACTTATTTAACCCTAATACCTTAATAAAAGTACTACTATACTAACCTAGCTATAACTACTATATAGAATTAGAACTAGAAGTAACCTTACTATAAGGCCCCTTTTATAGTATATTAAGGGAGGAATTACTAGTCCTAAAGAAGACTTTAGAAGACCTCCTTAATAAGGGCTTTATCTAAGTAAGTAGCTTTATAGTAAAAGCACTAGTACTCTTTATATATAAACTAAGTAGTAGGTTATACTGTTATTATAATTATAAAGCGCTAAACGCTATTATAAAGAAAAACTATTATTTACTACCTTTAATTTTTAAGACGCTTTACTATATAAAAGTAGTAAAGTAGTATACTAAGGTAGATATAGTAGTAGCCTTCTATAAGATATAAATTACTAAAAGTAATAAGTATAAAACTACCTTTTATATATAATATAGGCTTTTTAAATAGTTAGTTTACCTTTTTAAGCTAATAAATACGCCTATAAACTAGTAGCGCTTTATAAATAGCTTACTTTAAAAGTTTCTTAATAACTTTATTACTATATACCTTAATAATATCCTTATTTATTCTAATAGGATAAAAAAGGACTATAAGCAAAAGGTTTACTAAGTTCTTAAGAAGCTTTATATAGTAAGGCTTAACTTAGACGTAGGGAAAAGTAACTTTAATATAAAGAAGGTAAAGTATATTAGCTTTATCCTAAAAGCTAAGAAAGGCATCTTAGTAAACCTAAAAAAGGTATATACTATTTATAAGTAGTTAGCACCTTAGTCTATTAAAAGTGTAAGAAGCTTCTTAAGCTTTACTAACTATTACTAGATATTTATACCTAACTACGCTAAGGTAGTTAAGCTAATAATTTACCTTATAAAGAAAAGCGTAGTGTTTATATAGTCTATAGAGTACGCTATAGTATTTAAGAAGCTTAAGAACTACTTTATAATAGCCTTACTACTATAAAACTTTAACCTAAACGCCTTAACGTTTATAAAAACTAACTACTTTAGGTTTACACTAAGAGGCGCCTTAATATAAGTAAATAATAAAGGTAAATACTAACCTATTACTTTTTACTTATAAAAGCTTACGCTAGCGTAATATAACTACGCTATCTATAATAAAGAGCTATTAGTAGTATTAGATTACCTCTAAATATAGAAAGTAAAGTTATATAGTACTAAGAAGCCTTTTAAAGTAATAGTTAACTATAAGTCCCTTAAGTACTTTATAAAAAAGTAGAAGTTAATAAAGCGCTAAAGCTGTTAGGCTAAGACGCTTATAGAATATAACTTCTATATTATATACTAGCTTAGTAAGGATATAAGCGTTTCTAATATACTCTTTTAGTATAAGTAAGATGCCTCCTTTATATAAGATAATAACTACTAATAGAGATACGTTATCTAAATAATCCTAGATAAAGCGTAACTAGTAATAGCCTACTATATAATAGAAGCGCCTCTAGCGCTATACGTAAAGGTATTTAAAAATAAAAAACTATAAGCTTTATAAGCTATAACGTAAGATAGTAATACTATCTTCTAAGCGGTATATATAGCTATCTAGTAAGAGGACTACTTACTTCTACCTAACCTTTAGTTACGTATTTAGATTATAGACTACTACCTTAATAATATAAAACGACTTACCTAAAGGGAGAGGATATAGGTACTAAGTAATAATAACCCTAATTCCCCCTCTAATAGCCTATATACCTAGTTAGTATAATAAAGCTATACCTTAACTATAACTAAGTACCTTAAGAGGAATAGCACCTTAGAGATACTTTTATAAAGGTTTTACTAGCTAGGCTAGTTATAAATAGTATAGCGCTTTATTTATAACTATAATTTATATAGGAGTAGTAAGATTTAGTATAACATAAAGAAAAGCCTTTTATAACTATTAAGTATACCTAAGCGCCTAAAAAGCAACCTATTAATAGACTTTATTATAGATCTCTTACTATCTAGCCCTAACTACACTACTAATATATAGGTTATTATAAACTACCTAAAAAAGTTAGTAATACTTAAACTAATAGTAATAATAGATATAGAGGCGTATACTAAAAGATTTCTAAGTTACTATTACTACTTTTATAGTATACTAAAAAGTATTATTAGTAATAGAGGAAGTAACTAAATAAGTAAGTTCTAGCGTAGGTTTTATATACTTATAGGTATTAAGTAGAGACTAAGTATATTATATTACCTATAGAGTAATAAAGCTATAAAGCGCTTTAACTAAGAGATCTAAGTAACGCTATATACCTATATAAGTTACCTCTAAGAGGATTAGGTACGTTAGACACTAGTTACGTAATTAGTAATTAATAACTACACTACGTTAGTAACTAGGTTAAGCTTTTTTTTTATAAAGTATAGCTACTATATAGACCTTATTATAGTTAAAGAGAGTATATAGAAGGTAATAGATATATATAAAAAGGTTACTAAATAACTTATATAAAGGATAACTAAAGTAACTATAATAGTATAAGTAGTAATAGCTACAGCCTAATAACATATAAAAGTATTAGCTAATAAGTAATAAAGTATAGCTAAAAGGTTTAAAGTAGGTAATAATATATAGCTATTAATATATAATTATTACTCTCTATAACCAAATTATAAGCTTAATTAGCTATACTACTATTACTAAGTTACTAAAGTAATTAGCCCCCTTATAGGTAAACTTAACGTACTTAGTAATATCTATAACTAATTTTATATAGACCTATTATATTATACTAGGAATAACCCTTTACTAGGCTAGAGAGCTTATAATATATAGCCTTCCCCTCTAATAGAAAATAGTAAAAAAGAATAGTATATTATAAAAATAATTAGTATATAATAGTATAGTAAAAGAAAGATAAAAACGCACTAGGCGTTAATACACTAAAAGGGTTTTACTAAAGCTATATAGAAACCTATTAAACTAATTAAAAATACTATAGCTTTAGACTTCTTTAAAAAGAAGTATAAACCTATTAATATTTATAATAAAAGTAATATATATATATAAAGGAAAATAAAGATATATAGTAAGTAGATAAGTAATAAATCTCTATTAAAGGGCTATAGCTTATAAAGAATAACTAGGCCTTATAAAGTAAGTAGTAAAGCTATATAGAATAAGCATACTTAAAACGTATAAAAGACTCCCCTACTAGGAGTCTTTTAGCTTAAGGGAGGGGCTATAACTAAGGTTAGTAGTAATAAAGTTAATAAACTAAAGATATAAAGTTAGTATAAAGGCTATATAAGAGAGAGAAAAAGACTAATACTTACTCTCTTAAGAGAGACTAAGATCTCCTTAACTATAATAATAAGGCGCTTACTTTAGGTAGCTATAAGACTACCTAAGTAGGAAGTAACCTTACTATATGTAGTATTAGTAGTAGTAGTAGTAGTAGTAGTAGTAGTAATAGCTAAGAAAGAGGGAGGAAGTATAGTAAGCGTAAGAGGTGTATTATTAGACGCACTATAGGCATACTTTCTATACGTCTTCTTAGTACTCTTCTATACCTCTTACTCTAAGTTAGTTATAACCTCCTAAGCCTTAACGGCTAGGTAGAAGGAGGCACGCTTTATAAAGCTAGAAGTAGTTAAAGTAGTAGTATAGGTAGTAATAGATATCACCTTATAGAGGCCTAAAGAGGCCTTAAGGATCTAAGTTATATTAGTAAGGCGTAAGATTTATATAAGTAATAAGAGACTTATAGGTTAGTAGCTATAGTTAGACTATATATAGGAGAGATAGTAGTGCCTATAGGCGCTACTATTTTCTATATAATAAATAGTAGTAAGGTTATATATAAGGTAGTATATATATTATAATAAGGTAAAGTAGTCTTACGTTAAGGCTTAAAACAGTAGGGTAAAAATAGAGTCTATAAGTAGAAAGGCCTTATAGTTATTATAGAGATAGTAGACATATAGATACTTAATATATAGTTATTACTATAAGCTTACTACTTTTATATATATTAGTATTTTTATAATTTCTCTATTAATACTTTATCTTTTTAGATTTTCTCTTTAGATTAGGTTTAAGAATTAAAAGACCTATTAATTAGTATACGCTTTACTATAATTAGAGTTTATTAGAGGTAGGTGTAGTTTTTATACTTTTCCTTTAGCCTTCTTAGCTAGTAGGCCTAGCGCTTTCTTAATAGTACCTAGAGGTAGATTTTATCCTTTAAGATAATAGAGATCTATCCTCTAAAGAGTAGTCTAACCCTTCTATATAGCTTATATAAATTAATAAATAATATAATATAAAACGTATTACCTCTACTATAGATATTAAGATAAAATTTAGTAACTATAAGTACTAATTTTATATAACCTATAACTCCTAATAGAGTAGTATAAAGGCTATATACTATTACGCTATAAAGAATTAAGTCTGTAAATCCCTTTATTAGCTTTATATATCCTACTAAAGTATTTCTCTTTCTACTTAACTAGGTTATATATTACCTACTAACTAACCTATCTAGCGTATATAGTAAGACCACCTATAATAATTCCTAAAGAAGAACCTAAGGAAGTTATTAGTACTTTTAAGCAGATACACTATAAGAATATTACTAGAAACTAAAGTATCTTAAGGTAGGAATACTAGAGACCCTAAAGACCTCCCTTAAAGAGTTAAGAACAGCTAGCCTAGATAAGTATTACTTATTCCTATATCCCTTTATCTCTTATATATATACATTTTATTAAGAACTAAAGGAAACCCTTTAGTTAGGTAAAAGACTTTTAGATTTAAAACATACTAATATAAATAAGAAATAATAGTAGTCTTACTAAGCTAATAAGTATAGTAGGGGTACTAGTTAGGTTAAAACTAATAAATAATAATAAGAGTAAGGAAATAAGAAGAGATATTAATAGAGTAAAACAGACGTATAAGATAGCTACTAAAAGTAATAAGGAGTTATATAGCTACTATACGCTAAAGACTAAAAAACGTCTACTTAACTTATTATATAAAAAGAATAAAGTTATTATTTAGTAATAAGCTATAAACTAATAGCTATTTACTATTAAAAAGAAATAATAATTATACTATATTTCCTATACTATTTAAACCTTTCTTAGACCTAATCTAAGATATTTAACCCCTTTTACGTTAACTCTAACTTAGAGGACGGCTTCTTAAAGGGTAAGAATATTATATCTAGTTCTTTTATAGGCATAAGCTTTAATATAATATAGTAAAGAGCTCTTAACCTAAAGGAGGTTAATAATAAAGGTATATAAAGTCCTCTAAAGTAAAGTTCTTCTCTTAACTTTACGCTTATAACTACTAATAGTATAGATACCTTTATAAAGCATATAATAACTATTACTAATTACCTCTAACTAGCCTAGTTAATTAATAAGTAACTAACTATTACGCCTATAACCCCTTACTCTATAGAAGCTCCTAAGTTTAAAGGTAATAATATATCTAACTTCCTAAATAAATATAATAATATAGTGTCTCTCTTTTAGAAAAGCGTAGCTAATAAGATTAAGGAAGTTTATATATATAGCACCCCTAACTTCACTAAGGCTGTAGAATCCTATACTATAGGATAAGTCTTTTAGAATACCACTAAGGCTTAATTAATAAAGGTCTTTAGATTAGTAGACCTAAAGACTTATTAAAACCCTAATAAAGAGTTATAAAACCTTATTAATAGTCCTTATATTAAAGATAATAATCCTAGTAGTATAATAACCCTTCTATTAATAATTTAAACGCTATAATATAGAGCTAAGGCTTATAGTAACACTATACTAGCTAATTTAGAACTTATACGTATTATCTTTTACTATTTTTTATAGTAAGCTATATAGGCTATTACTAAGACCCTTAGCTATAAAGTAACTAAAGTACCTAAGAAGAGCTAGACGTATGTTAAAGATACGCTAGTTTAATAGTCTAAGAATTAGCTTACCCTCTAACAGTTAACTAAGTAAGTTAAATTAAAGCCTATTACGCTACTACTATAAGTTAATAAAATAAGCCTAGCTACTAAAACGTTAAATAGCTAAGTAAATACTACTATTAGTTAAGCTATTACCTCTACTATAGACGCACTTATAAATAACTTCTAAAACCTCTTAGTTAATAAGGTAGGAGTTTAGGTGAAGTTTTAAGCACTAGTTAATTAGATTACCTAGCCTAATAGCTTTATAACTCTTAATATTAGAAACCTTAACCCTATAATAAAAGGGTATTAATAATAAGGATATTCTTAGACCTATAGTAATAATAACTATAGTTATAAAGGAGGTTATTATTATAAAAAAAGAAATAGGTATAGATGTAGAGGAGGTTATAGTAGCTACTAAAACTACTAAGGTATATAATAATAATACTATAATCCCTTTTACACTAATAGTACCTATTAGTTTTATAAATCTATAGTATATATTATTTCTAGATATAATAAGGCCTACTGCTATATTACCTATAATATTTACTATTATAACGCTCCCTACTAGTTTATTAGTAGCGTTAAAGATCCTAAAGTTATAGTTAAGGTTAGTATTATTAATAAAGGCTAGTAGAAGATATAGCCTAATAGTAAGATAATCTTCTATTATATCCTTACCTATAAGGAATCGTTTAAATTTATTGTTAATATAACCTATATTATATATTATAACTTTTAGCTTAAACTAAAAAGTAATATTAGGAGGCATAAGTCTTATGCTACTACTAAATTACTATAGAATAGGTTTATAAATTATACTTTAGTTAAAGAGGTTACCTTTATAGAAGACTATTTAGATTCCTTTTATATTACTACTTTATAAAAGCATACTAAAAATATCTATATAGTAAAGCGTACTAAAACCTCTAATTATTAACGTAAGCCCTATAGTACTTACTTCTAATATAAAGTACGCCTAATTAACCTACTAAATATTTAGTAACCTTAACTAGATACTACTAATAGAGTAATAAAGGTAGAAGATAATAAAGACTAGTAAGAAGAAGTCCTTAATATAGTAATAACTTTAAAAATAGAGAAGCCTTTAGACTCTTATTTTCTTTTTAAAGGCTTTAGTATATAAGGAAGCTAAACCCTTATATAAGAGATTATATATAAGTAAATAAATAATAGGATTTTAATACCTAAAGATTTCCTTTAATAGGCTTAGCCTAAATATAATAATATAGTTTATTAGTAAGCTAAAGTAACTATAACAGACTATAAAGCTAGGCTTATAAAAGAAGCTTATAATATTTTTATTATAGTAGATAAACACCTTCTATAGTATTTTAATAAGGTAGGAAGCTAAAATAGCGCTATTTAAGGATATATAAAATAATAGAACTAAGCTAGGGGTTTCTTACTTAACCCTATAATATTATAACTTATAATAACTAATACTTTAAAACATTTATAGACCTAATCTACTAACTTTAGGGTCAATTTAATTAATATAGTCTTTAAAGAAACAAACGCTATTAACCCTAATTTAGAATAAGCTTTTACTACTATATCTTAACGTATTATAATATATAACTTTATAGTAACCTATTAGTAGCTTACTATTATACTACGTAACTCCTATAATATCCTAGTAAGGGGAATTCTTAATAGTAGTTTAGTAATTAATCTTATAAGTAAATTATTTATCTACTAAATAGGCCTATAAGACAATATAGTTAAGACTAACCTAAGGATTAAAGGTATTACTAACTAAACCTACTATATTTAATTCTTAGGCGTAATTATAGACAATATCTACCTAGGGGATAACTATGTTAATAATGTTAGCTTTTTTATTTTCCTAAAAGGTATATATAATAAAGACTTTATCCTTAGTGCACCCTTTATCTTAAAGACTTATATGTCTTTAGAGTATTCTTAAAACTAGATTATAAGGCTCTTTTAGTTTATAAATACTAAAATCTATATTCCCCTATTATTCTATACTAAAGGTTTAACTACTAGGTTTCTAAACTTTATCACTAATATTAATTATTTCCTTAGCGTTTAATAGTTTAAATTACTTCCTATAGAGGAGGGGAAATAGTAGCCTCTATTATAAATCCTAACATAACAGGTAGCCTAGTCTTTCTAGGAAGTATTAACACTATTAAAGAAGAAAAAGAGCTTAATATAACCCTAAATAGTATAAGGATATAAAATAATATATTAATAATATAATTAAACTATATTAATACTATACTACTAATACCTAATAACATTACAAACTAGCTTAAGAATAATAAAGAGGTTATAGTAGTATTTAATAAGTAGAGGGAAGTCTTTAATAACGTCTTAGAAGTAATAGTTAAAGCTATAATATAACTAAACCTATAATAAATCTATAAGATAATTTTAAAGGCTATAAA
>JASUDE010000043.1:109731-167050 GCA_034509685.1 Colletotrichum cereale | reverse complement strand
GGGTTTTCCCCCCCCCCCCCCCCCCCCCCCCCCCACTTCCGCTAAGGTATATATATAAAACATACAGATAGTAGGCTGCGGAGATGCCGGCAACACCATCTTCGGCCCTGGTAAAAGCTTTACACGTGTACCCCGCTAAGATTGGACCCAGTATGTAGTTTATTCTCCCTACCCACACTATATGGTAAGATTAGACGCATGGTAATGCATATACGATTTGCGGAGAACTGGTCAGGTATGGCCCATTACATTAATGCAACCGCCGCTATAGCCACAAAACCCTAATCAAAAACCGGCAAAGAATAACAGTTGTCGTGACTACTAGGAAATTAAACACAATGAGGTTTAATTTCGAATTATCATGTTGCAATCTACATCAAAGTCTAACTTCTTTACACTTACAGATGGATTTGGTACTCAAGTTTGGCTCATTATACTACGAATCAGTTGTGCATGCGTTGTCCATCATAAATAGAGAGGATGCTCTCGACCTTGTTGTATATTCCTGCACAAAAAGCAGAGCCTGTCTCAAGAGCCTTTACTTATTGACTGCATTCTCCTTCAGCCCCCGCCCTCAAGTCGCATACCTTATAATTATACCAACATCGTTGTCTTCTTCTCCAGCTCCTTGGACCATACAGCCTCTTTACGATACCACCGCCCCTTCAAGACATTCCTGCTGCTGCTTCTTCACTCAATATGCGGATTACAAGCTTTCTTCTACTCGTTTCGTCCATTCTCGTAGCTGGAGCACCGGCCGCGACGAGTACGGATGATGACCCAACCGTACCAGACCCTACTGGGGACGTACCCGAACCACAGGCTAGCGAGGACCCGTATGCTGTGACGAAAACGGTAAACACAACAAGCACCTGGGAGATTGGTACAATCGTCAAAATCGAGTATCGCAAAACATTCACCGGAAAACCCATCTTGGACATACATGACCAAACTGAGAAGAACGAAAAAGAGTTGCGCGACTCCCTGGCATCTCGCATCAAGGCTGTGTCTGCCGACGAAGCAAAGGTCAAGATCGAAAAATCACCTTATGCCATATACCATAGTTACGAGTTACGAATGTTGATCATGTCCTACATATCGAAAGAGCAGAGGGGGAAATTCAAGCCACACAAGATCACCCCTAAGAAGGAAATGCAGTGGAGGGAATACAAGGAGACATATGGCTTCAAGGCCGTGTCAGAAATATTCGCACCAAGGGTAATCAAGAGCATAGAGGTGAAGCGTGGGAAAAGTGCGTCGCAACCATATGAAGCGTGGTTTACCCTCGGGAAGGCAAAGTCATGAGTCTTAAAAGCAGGCACTACCGGAGAGATGTTCAGGTCCTACATTATTGTTTAATTTCTTAGTTTCGCCTCTGCAAATACACGCCTTATTTACATACGAGTTGGTAGCCTACCAAATCAACCGGTGACACTGGATACCTCGCGAACAACCCCGGTTTGCTATCGTCTTTTAGGTTATACACTTAGACAGACGTCCACAGTAAGCCGTCAGAAGTGCATGCACATCTCTACATGTATCAAAGAGGGGATAATAACCCCGGTTATGAAGTGTACGTGAGTACAGTATCTTGCGAGCGTTGGGTACGCAAGGTAAGGCAGAAGAAGCCTGTCAGTACCTTATCGCAAGTCTAACTTTATAGGGCCATCCACCAGAACTTCTCCGGGAAACGGAATCTTGGCCAGACCCCTCGCCCAGTCGAGGGCGATGATGGGAGCCGTTTCAGCGTTTCGAGACCAACGCATCTTCTTGACGAGGTTGCCCAGTCGCCTCACGGCATGGCGGTTGCAGGTGATGGTTGTGTGGCCCGTCTTCCAGCCAAACAAGAACGAAGAGCAATTTGTCTCGTTGAGGGTTGGCTCAACCGCAAGAACCACCTTCGGCAACGTTCCCTTGCGGACCTCTCCTCCCACATGCTTCCTGCGGAAGTCCTCCGTGATGCGGATGGGCAACTGCAAGTCGTCCGGTACTTGGTGGCAAGAGAGCTTCTGCAGCTCTGCGATCAGGCGCCGGCGTCGAATTTCGGTTGACTTTTCGTCCTTCTCCTCTAAAGACCAGCCGTCCTGCCTCAGAACCCTTTCAAGAAAGGCCATTTTGTCGTCTTGTTTTCCCCTGGGAGTCTCTTGCCCCAAGAGTATTTCTACCCTGGCAACCTCGGATTCTGTAGAAGCGTCGTACACCATTCGAAGACAAGTCTCTGCAGCCTCGCGGGTACAGACGAGCGTGTGGCCGCGAAGAACAGGGTAAAGAGATTTGGGGAGCCTGGGACCATGCTCTGCCTCATCCGCCACGTCTTCCAGGATTTTGGGACGCCATTTTCTCTGGGAGCTGTGGTTATGAGAGATGTCTGTAGTCAAAGCAACCAAGATGGACGTGTCAATGTTAAGAACAGGAGTCAACGTTGGCGCGTTTGTGCTGTTTCCAAGGCTGAGAAGATTTGAAATGGCTGTCTCGAGGGGTGGAGACGGGGTCTGACTCTCATCGGCGCATTCCAAATCAAGGGAGATTGCCTCGTCACCCAGACTCGCAATGCCTTTCAAGAACCTGTCTATGGCGGGAACTCTGCCACGGTGAATGTTGGGAAGAAGGATGCGTATTCGATGTGTGTATCCGCCATGGATATCGCGGGCGGCGGCCAAAAGTTGCTTAGCACATTTCAGGACCTCGATCTGAGTTTCGTCGTCGTCGAGGACCTCTGCCAGTTCTGCATCGTCGTCCTCGGCATCGGGGTCGTCCCAGGGAAAGTCCGCTTCGGCCATCTGAACAAGGAGAGCCTTTTCGGTTATGCTGAGGACGCGCATCCACGAGTGCCCATTCTCGACAATGGCGCTAATAAATACAGAGCTCTGGGCGTCTTGCTTCGAGTAGGGTACGGCGAAACGGAACCAGGTGACGGAGCGGCACTTCTTGATGGCCAACCAGTGGTTCTCATACGATGAAAGCTCTCCCTCTAACAGCCTGAAGTCTCGAGATAAGGATCCCTCGACTTCGGAGCCAGGCTCGGTGGGCTCCTGGCATCGTTGTAACAGAGACTTGGCGCGGTGATGCTGGTTCATGTTGGTTTGCCAGAAGGTGCTGAAGCCGGGGATGTAGGCGTGCCAGTGATTGTTGACTTTCATGGCCTGCGCCTCCACGGCGTGGCGCAGGTGTTCAAGCTCCTCGCATAGCGTCCCGCTCCGCCGTACGAGATCCTCGGCTGTCTTGATGAGATCTTGGGGCTCCGTAGGTTCCTCAGACAAAGGCGAGGTTTTGCGGCCTCCATCCTGATTCCGTTCCATGGGCGAGCATACAGCTGGTTGTTTTCAGACGATGTGATGCTGTTTCTCGTCCTCGAAGTGGCTGACAATGTTTAGCTTGGCGGCAACGCGACGTGATGTGTCGTCAAGCTGAGTGGATGAGCGCGGGAAAATGGGGATGGATGAGTCATGACGTGGGGGAGAGGACCACACGATGGAAGAACAAGCAAAACTCCAGAAAAAGACGGATACTACTGTTGACGTGTAACAAGGATGTTGAGTTGGTTGAAGCCACCAAGAACAAGAACCCGCTGATCTATCTGTCTGTCTATTGGAGCTGGCTGACTTTGGAGATTCGAGTCGAGGCAATGGCAGCCAAGCCAGCCTGGGGGGAAGGAGAGGAGACCTCAACTTTCCCAATTCCACTTGTAATTGGTGAGAATGTCAGGAGTGGATCCACGCTAGTCCAATTCTGGACTGTTCTGATCTCGCACTGTTCCTGCGTGATTCTCCTCACGTGGCCGCACTGTATACATTGATTAATGTCAGTTGGATGAATCGTATCACCGTCCTACCTAACATCTCAGATCGTTCGACTTGCCTGCCTTCTCTCCCTCGCCATATACTCATTACTGACTGAGACTTGTACTTCAGCAGTCAATCAACACAAACACCATGCGTCCTCTTTTTTAATGAGTTCATCATCATCAACATTAAATTCCTCTGCTCGGTATCAAAGGTCCTGTTGCTTCGTACACACCCGCAGTATGCTACGCTTGCATCGCTACCTATGCAGGAAAAGAACACATCAAAACCAGCCAGCCAATTAAGCAACATTCTCGATCGACCACGACTCGACGACCTCGGCGAGGGTGCTGTCACTGCCAACGTTCCCAGGGAACACGACGTACGGCACTCCGCGATGCCGACTCGTTTCCTCGTCACACCTCCACAAGGGGACACCAGGAGCAGCTTGGCCCAAGATGCGCGCTCTCTTCATCTTCAACCCCTTCGTCGCCGCATCCGACGACGTGATGCCACCCTTGGCAATCAGATACCGCGGTCGAACGTCAATCTGCTCTACCAGCTGAACCAAGGCACGTGCTACCTTGGATCCGATCTGGAGCGAGCTGAGCGCATCGTCCCCCTTGATTAACTTTCGCGACGTCATGACAAGAACATCCTTGCCCGCCGTGAGCTTCGATGCCGTTTCGGCTGCCGCTGTCGTAACCACCTTCTCCGCCGCTTCGGCAGATTCAATCAGTCCACCAACGTCAAGCTCGATGACGTGAAGCTTGTCGCCTCGCCTCTCACGGAGGACCTTGAGCTGTGCTGTGGTTTTCGGAACATACGAGCCAGCAACGATCAATCCGCCCGGCTGCTTGGTACCCTCTGTTACCGACACTCCGAGGTCTGCCATCGTTAGAGGCGGGATTCCTGTGATTCCCAGTCGAGAAGAGACAAAGGCGGCACCTGTGCGGTAAAGGTACCGTCTTCCCTCCTTTTCCGCCTCGAGCAGGCCCGCTACGAAGACATGCATGTCGGACTCGGCAGCAGCGTTAACAATGACAACCGTGTTCGAGCCCGGCGCTACCGACAGGAGCTTCTTCGTGACGCCTGCGGGTCCTCCGATCCGAATATCATCTAGAGTGACGGAAAGGAATGACGAGTCGTCGAAGCGGGAACCGCACTTCTCCAGCACGTACTTGCGCAAGTTCGAGTTCTTGTAACCGAAGGTGGCGTCTTGAGCGAATGGAGTTTGGCTGGCAGGAACCAACACGTCGTCCTCCTTGACGTAGTGCACGTCGTCGATGGTGTATCGGCCGCCCTGGTAAAAGAAGGGTGTGATGACCCACGCGTCGAACTTGCCGAGCGCTTCCTCAGCTGCCTCGGGCTCCTCGGGAAGGTGTCCCCGCAAGGTTGAATCGCCGCGAAGGACAATCTCGAATGCCTTGTTGGACTTTTCGGCCGCTTCCTTGACGTTCTGGCAGATCTCAAGGATAAGCTGCTTTGCTTCGGCGGAAGGTAGGGCTCGGGAGTTGGTTAGGATGAAGAACCCTGTTGGGTTGAGGCTGAATTCGTACTCTAGCGTTGCCGCATCCCAAACAGTCAAGACATCGATGTTGTGGCAAGTCTGCGTGCCTGTCGGGTCGTCATCGAGCACAACGAGGACTGGGACCTCGCCGTTGTCGACGACCTTCCGCGTCGAGCTAACAACGTCTCCCGAGAACTCATTGGGCAGAGAAGCGATCGTCTCTTGTGCTGGTCGAGCTTTCTCTTGGCCTGCTTCAACCCGGGAGCTCTGGGGTGCCTTTTCCTCGGTCTGCTGAGCCTTCAGGCCGGCGTTGCCTGATACGGAGAGTCCAGCTAGCTCCCACAGCCTAACGACCCCTGCGTCAGACTCTTTGGTCCACCCGTGAGAAGCCCCCGAGAGGTATAGGGTGTGGGCTGCCGATGAAATCGGAGCGAAGTAGGTAAGGCGCTTCGCTTCGTCGAGGACGATGCCGAGGTCCTTGACAAAAATGGCAAGGGCAGAGTGAGGCGTCCAGTCGGCGTCGAGCATCTGGGGTACTCTGTTCTCGAACATCCAACTCCACGCCGCCGCACTTCCGAGGATTTCGAACGCGCGTCGTGTGTCGAGCCCTAGTCGGGCGGCGAACGCCATTGCTTCGGCAGCGGCAGCGATGTGAACACCTGCCAGTAACTGGTTGATCAGCTTCACAGAGGAAGCGGCGCCGACGCCTCCTTGCACATGGCACAGGTTGCTCGGAGTTCCTGTCATGGCCAGCAACGGACCGTTCGCCTTGGAAAGCACGGCATCATCGCCAGAGCAGATGATCTATCAATGGTTAAGTATTGATCGCTAACACTTCGCCTCAACGTCAAAGATTGCCTACCGTGAGCGTGCCGTTCGCAGCGCGGACGACACCGCCGCTGACCGGGGCATCAATGAGGTTGATGCCTTTGCCAAGGTTGGTCAGTTTGTTCTCCAGCTCTCGCACAAACGAGGGTGGCACCGTCGAGCTCAGGATGACGATGGCGCCATCGGGCAATGTCTCCGCGGCCTTGCCGGACCCGAAAAGAACATCGTCAGCTTGCGCCGCGTTCTGCACCATCAGAACCAAGATGTCCGCGCCCTTGGCAGCCTCGGCAGGGCTACTGGCCCTGGCAGCATTGCCTCCGTTGGCTAGGAACTTATCAATGGCGGGCTCGTACACGTCATAACCGTGAACAGCGAACCCGGAGCGGAGGAGTGAACCTGCCATGCCCTGGCCCATGGCTCCCAGGCCAACCATACCAATCTTTGAGATCTCCAAAGGCGTCGTGCTCGGTGTCAGCTTCTCTTGCTTGTTGAGCTTAAAAGCCTGCTCCTTGACAATGTTCTGGTGGCCAGGGAGAAATATCCGGACAAGTCCGGAATCATCCTCTGCGCCATAGCCCTGCGCAGCTCCAGAGATGTATAACTGCTCCGCTACCGAAGCGAGAGGGGCAGGAAATTGCAGAGCCCTTGCGGTAGATACAACGATGCCCTGTTCAGATTCGTGAGCCTACGAGTCCGTGTCTTGTGAGGGGGTGGGGAGACTCACCATGTCTTTGACAAAAATGTTGAGAGCAGACAAGGGCGTCCAATCCCCATCTAACATGTGCGGCACGCGGTTTTCGAATGCCCACGAGTTACCCGCGGCGTTTGTGATGATGTTGTAGACTTCACGGGTGTTCAAGCCCGCCTTGGCCGCCAGACCCATGGCCTCGGATGCGGCTGCAATGTGTGTTCCAACGAGGAGCTGGTTGACCATTTTGATCTTACTACCAGCCCCCGGCCCGCCGGGGATGACGTACAGCTTTTCAGACATGTCGCGCAAGACTCGGTCGGCACGCCGCAATGCCTCTGGGGTCCCGGAAGCGAAGATGCTGAGTGTACCTTCGGCGGCACGCTTCGTGCCACCGGATACGGGGCTGTCAACGACTAGAAGATCGCTTCGGCCCGTTGCCGCGATGCGGGGTGATAGCACCTCATGGTATGTGGGCGGCACGGTTGAGCAGATGAGCACGGTGGCATTCTCGGGCAACGCTGCGGGAATGAGGTTAGCGGCCGGACTGAGGGGCTGGTGAGGCCATGAGAAGAACTCACTTTGCAGGGCACCCGTCTGATGGTTGAAGAGTATGTCATCAATTTGCTCAGCATTCACAGCCATGCAAACCAGGATATCGCTGGTTTCCGCCACGTCCCTGGGTGACTGGCCTACCGAACCGCCCTGTGCAACAAACTTGTCTGCGCTCGGCGGGTAGACATCGTAACCTTGCACTCGATATGACGGCTTTTTGGAAAGATTACATGCCATGCCAAAGCCCATGGCACCCAGGCCGATGAAGCCGACGCGTGTCGACGGAGCTTCGGGGGAGGCCATGTCGAATTATTCTATGGTCAAGTCGTCGACGAGTCGTTCTTCCGGGAGCGATGAGTGCTTGGCTCGAAAGCGAGCATATCGGAGGCCCAGTCGTCTTATAGCCTACCCACGTTCCCCCAGATGGGGGCGCGGGCTCGGGAACACAGCCGAGGCGGACAAGAGAGGTCTGGCGCGACGGGTGGAAGACGACAGCCGAGGTGGGACACGCATACTACGTGGGGTACGGATACACTACATACGTATCCGTACGGAGTAGTGTTACTCTGTATATCTCGATGGAAGGCGGATCCGCTCCCAATGGGGATGGGAAAGAAACCGGGCTTAATTGCCGGGGGGGAGAGAGAGAGAGGAGAGTGTACTCGGTGCAAGGCATGCTACGTATGGATACACCATGTTGTGTGTGTTGCCCCCTTGCGAGAGACGAGAGACATGGACGCGGCTGCTGGAGCATGTGGAGGAGGCGAATGTTTTTACCCCGCACGGCGAGAAGTCCGCCCCGCTTATAAACACAGGAGATGCACGTTGCCGGGCGTGTCTTTTCCCTCTTTTCTCCCCTCGGCCATCTTTCCGCCCTTGTTCTTGTCCACTTCGTCCACCTCGCGCCTTTGAAAGGCCCAGAAAACGCACTCGGACTTCTATCCTGCGCACTATTATGAAACGTGCGAGAGTCGACGGTCCGGACAAGACTCCGTCTTCCGCGTCGGGAGCTGCCTCCGGCCAGCACCTTCACCTGCCAAAGATCTCAAGAAAGATCCGAGCTTGTGAGTACCAAACAACCCCCCCCCCCCTTCACTGCCTCCCCGGCCATACATACACATACAGCACAGGAATAGCCGCTGATTAAAAGTGACGGCAGGCCAAGAATGCCAGAACCGCAAGATCAAGTGCGGCATTGAGCCCGGGCAGAACCAGTGCGCCCGATGCTCCCGCCTCGGTCTTCAGTGTGTTGTCAATAAGAGTCTCCAAACCTTGCTCGACAGCGAGAACGAGTGGAAGACCAAGATGGAGATGCAGCTCCAGACGCTACAAGCGTCCATGATGGAGGTCAGACGAACCCTGAATCTGCCACAGCTCGTCCCGGTCCAGCCTTATCATCAACACGAGGCTGCCGGCATGTCACAGAGCCCTGTCAACATGGCCGGCTCACAAAGCAGCCCCGGCACCGGTCCGTCACCCATCCGACCTCCTGACGTCACAGCCATGACGAGAGAAAACTCGCCTGAGCAGACGGCTCAAGACAACGGCGAAGACCAGGCCATAGTCAGCGCGCCAATGGCCAGCCTCTTCGAGGTGACGAAGCTGCGGAACATCCGGAGCGATCCGGGAGCCCGGGTCCGCCTGCCGTCGAGCCGGGCGCAAGAGCCCGACTTCATTGCACAAGGCAAGTTTAGCGTCCAGGAGGCAGAGCAGCTCTTCTCCACCTTCCGCGGGACACTCAACGCGTACCTTTGGGGAGGCATCGCGCTGGTTCACGACAACCTCACGGCGACACGCATGTCCTCGCCCCTTCTCACGGCCGCCATCCTCGCCGTGACGGCGCTACACGAGCAAGATGACGGCCGTGCCTTTGACATCTGCTACCCCACCTTTCTCGAGCTAGCCAGCCAGACCATGTTTGACCGATACCATAGCCTCGACGACGTCAGGGGACTGTGCATCGGTGCCTTTTGGCTGTCAGACATCAGTTGGAAGGTGTCTGGTCTCGCTGTACGCATCGCCACGGAGCTGAACCTTCACCAGTTCTGCGCCAAGGCCATCAACAAAGGACCCCAGCATGTCGAGAAAGCAAGACTGTGGTACTTGCTCTACGTGTGCGACCACCACTTCAGCATCGCGTATGGCAGGCCTCCCGTTATCAACGAGGATGCGACCATTACCCATCATGAAGCTTTTCTCACGTTGCCAGGCATTACGCAAATGGACTACCGTCTACATAGCCAGGTTGGTGTCTTTATCATTTTGAGTCGGGTTTTCCATACTTTTGGCCCGGATACGTCTAGGCAAGTTGCCAGGGATGAGTTTGAAGCACTGAAGAGATACGACGCCGACCTTGCTCGATGGAAGCTCCAATGGGAAACTCGGCTAGGTAAGGAAAAACATCAGTCTTGCTTCCCCCGATGCGGTAGGACGCGCCGGCTAACCTTTTTGACAAGTGCCGGACAAGCATATAGCAAGCTACCCCGCCAAGGGCGTCATCCTTCACTATCACTTTGCCCGTCTCTTGTTGTTTTCCATCTGTCTGCGAGGTCTCAACCCGTCGAACCCGTCGGACCAATACGCCATGTCTGATGAGCGCCGCGAGTTCATCAACCTGGCCATCGCAAGCGCGTCTGCTGCGTTGGAGCTGATCTTGACAGACACGGACATGCGCAGGGCAGTCATCGGGGTGCCCCTGTACCTCCTAACTACCATTGCCTATGCCGCCATGTTCCTCATGAAGGTTCACGCCCAGTGGAAGCCCGCGCGGCTAGATATTCGCTACGACCAAGTTGTCGACCTTATTGAGCGTGTCGTCCAGCTGCTGGAGGAGACGAATCGTTGTGCCCGTCACGTTGCACACTACATTGGACGCGGTCTCAGCAGCATGCTTGACAAGTTCAAAGAACGAGGTCCCCAGGACAGGCAGTACATTGCGGGAAGCCAGCCTGGTCAACCCGCTCAGCCGGGCCAGCCTATCCCTCAGGCCTGGAACGAGGGGGGGGATATGGGCCAGGACTGGAACCAATGGATGTTCAGCGGGGACATGATGAACAACTATGGAATGGGCCCTGAGCAATATCCGCTCAACATGCTAGACTTGCTAAACTCAACAATGCCTGGCTGAATGACAAAGCATTGTCACTCCAATGAGATGACAAGACGCTATAGTGCCCATTGGTGGCTTGCCTTTCCCCATCTGAAATGCAACATTCGTGATGCTCGTCTCACATGGTTGATCGCGGGGAAAACCACATGGTGGAAAACCCCGGATGCGGATGGATGTCTCGGTTTGAAAGCCGCTCTTCCCTCTAGTCGCTGGAGGTTCGGAGAGAAGTCCGCCCTGGTGGCCTTCTCCGCGTGGATACGGATCATCTTACGACGTTTTCAGTCCAATCATGCATCGTTTAGCGCAGAAATGGTGGGCTCATGAACCGATCTCAACAAGGAGAGAGAGACCATCCGTTCAGCTCAGCTCCGGACGAACGACTCCTCAACGCGGGTCTCCCCCTCCTTGGCTCTCCTCTTTGGCTCTCCTCTTGGCTCTTCACCAAAGGCCTACCCCGTGGGGAAGAAAATGCAAGCCGATATACCCCGGACAAACGCCACTCGCGTCTGACTAATTTCCATAAATATATACCGCTATCTAACTGCCTGTTATTGCTACTGTGCTTGCATGGGGTAGAAGGCTTCATCCCTCAACCTCGCAGCCGACTTTTCGCCATTTCAGAGAACAATACTCCGCCCATTCCCCATCTACAGCGAAGGGGGCACACCGCGAGGGTTTTTTTTTTTTTTTTTTTCTCGCCTGGATCTCCACGTCCCAACACGATTCGATAGCCCACCCACTGCGGTGGTAAGTCTCCCGGTTCAGCCGTCACCGCCACGAGTCAGGGAGGACGATAGAAGGGACGAACGACAGGGACAAAGCGCACAGGGAGGGAATCACGAAGGGGGGGAACAAAATGAGTTTCGAGAATGGTCGGAAGCAGTCCCTTGAGATGAAGGAAGACAGGCACACGCCCGTCGTCAGCGAGGCGGATGCCGAGCTCGCCGAAGCGCTGAGGAACTACGTTCCCGGCACGCGGGAGGAGAGGCAGCTCGTGAAGAAGATTGACCTGTTTCTGGTACGTTTGTCGCGACCGCGTTTTGGCTGGCCGTCGATGGATCTTAACACGGCCCGAACCAGATGCCCATGCTTTGGATCATGTATATCCTGAACTACGTGGATCGCACCAACATTGTAAGTTGTGCTTTCTTCCATCATTATATTTAATTGGGGATGCTTCAAATTTTCCCCCGACGATGAAGCACGGACCAACTGACATGTTCTGCGTTATTAAAACCACAGGGAAATGCCAAGATCGCGGGCATGCAAAAGGATCTCAGCCTCACCGACGACGGGTACGCCTGGGTGCTGTCCATCTTCTTCTTCGGGTACCTCATCTGCGAGGTGCCCTCCAACATGATCCTCAGCCGCAGCCGGCCGTCCGTCTTCCTCCCGGGCATCATGCTCGTCTGGGGCGCGCTGAGCGCCCTCATGTCCATCTCCAAGACCTACGGCGCGTTGCTGGGGTTCCGCTTCGTCCTCGGCTGCGTCGAGGCCGGGTTCTTTCCCGGCGTCTTATATCTCCTGAGCTGTTGGTACACCAGGGCTGAGCTGGGTATGTGAGACATGTATATACATATATATATATCTCCCCTTACAATGTGTTCCTACGCATCGAACGCAAAGGGCTGACCTATCTGCAGGCAAGCGTTTCGCCATCTTCTACACCGCCGCCGTCCTCTCTGGTGCCTTTGGCGGCCTGCTCGCTGGCGCCATCACGGCGAACCTCCACGACGCGCACGGCATCGCCGGCTGGCGCTGGCTTTTTATTGTAAGATTTAGACCTATCTTTACTCTAGTTGTTATATATACTACCAAGTAGTAGTATATATAAGTCCAAACCCACTTCACCCAGTTACTAATCAAAAGGTTCAAAAATTAGGTTGAAGGCGTGGCCACCGTAGGGGTCGCCCTCCTCGCGTTTTTCGTGCTCCTCGACTACCCCAGCACGGCGCGACAGCTGACGCCGGCGCAGCGCCAGCTCGCGAGCATCCGCATCATCGCCGACGGCATCGCCTCGGGCGGACAGAACCGGAAGCGGCTCTCGCACTGGAACGCCTTCGTGGCGGCCGTGTCGGACCCGCGGACGTACGCCTTCATCCTGCTCTTCATGCTCGACGTCGGCGCCGGCACCATCTCGTACTTCATCCCGACCATCACGCTGACGCTGGGCTACGACACGGTGACGGCGCAGTACATGACGGTGCCCATCTACGCCGTGGCCTCGGTGTGCCTCAACATCGTGGCGTGGAGCTCGGACCGGCACGTCGAGCGGCGGTGGCACGTGGCGGCGCCGCTGGCGCTGGGGTTCGCGTGCAGCGTCGTGTGCGCCGCCGTGCAGGCGCCGGTGGTGCGGTACGTCATGATCTGCTTCGTGGCGTCGGGCATCTGGTCGGCGCTGCCGCTGGTGCTGTCGTGGGCGAGCGGCGTCGTGAGCCTGCCGCCCGAGAAGCGGGCCATCGTGCTGGCCATGGTCAACGCCTTTGGCAACTTCTCGAGCGTGTACGGGAGCCGGATCTGGCCGAGCAGGGACTCGCCGGCGTACCGCGTCGGCTTCGGAGTCACGGCGGCGTTCCTGGGCGCCGGCATGGTCGTCGCCGTGCTGATACCCGTGTTCGTCCGGTGGGTCGACTGGAAGGGGACCAAGGCCGAGAGGGAGGTCCTCGAGGAGGAGGAGGAGGATGAGCGGGAGTAGAGGGAGCGTCGTTCTGGGAGGGTTAAAAGCCGAGAGAGAAGGTTGAGGGTTTGAGCAACGGGGTTTGCGGAGAAAGCGTTTCGTTGGTTGGTCCTTTGAAGGCAACAGGCTTATGAGCCTGTCTAGTAATTTATGAAGCCCCCAGCTGCGCGGCTTTCCTTTCCTACTGGCTTTTGTCCGATTTCTTCCGTTTGTCCCCCGGTGCCGAGATGATAAGCCGTGGTGTTGCGGAGGCTTCCTGCCTGCAAGTCTTGGGGGGGGAGGTTTCGTTGTCTCATGTTGGTGCTTCTGTCCGGTCCCGGGATTGAGACACTCAACGCCGATGTGTTTACGAGCCCTGACTCTCTGTTTACTTTATGGTTTAGTTGAGACTCTTCTCTTGCCAAATATTTCTTCACATCAGCTCATATTGAAACAGTATAATGTCTTTTTCTTTCTAGGGTTAATGCGTATATCTATCATCTATCCTAGCCAAGCTTGGTTCCGCAGTCTTTATATCATGGTTGTCGAAATAGAAGCTACATATGGATCATGCTATGCCGACTCACCGAGCTGTCGGTCACATGTTGAGATATCAACCCGCCGTGTCCCATCATTCAGATGTCACCATTTGTAGATTGTAGATTGTAGATTACCATGAACCAAGCATCGTCAACCCATGCCCTTCCATCACAGCAACCATGGCATACGCACACAAAAGCCCCCTGAAACCTGGTCTAGTTACAGCATTCACACTGCTTCGAATCCTAACCACCCCAAAGATGTGCATTAGCCGTAAGCTCATAAACCCCCCACATCTCAAGTCACATCAGGCAGGGGACGACAAGCCATAGTCACGGGTCGCAGACGCGAGAAACCAAATCAGCACTTACGCCGCAGCAATCGAAGCTGCCACAGGAGCAGTAGATGGTGCACTGGCGGGCCTGCAAAAGGGGGTTATCGACGCTGTTGGACGAGGTGTCGGTGCCGACTGGCGAGGACGCCGCGAGCGCTGCGAACAGGCTGATGATGACGGCGGAGGCGCGCATGGTGATGTTTTCTGGCTGGTAAGTAAGTAAGTTGTCTGGTTGTAGTTGTGGGTTTGTTTGTGTGCGTGTCGTTGTAGTTGTTGGTAGAAAGAATGATGATAAGATTACTGTATGGAAGAGCCGATTGCCAGCATATCATATATCCCAGTAGATGAGCTGTCGGTGCTGGCATCACCATGGGTAAAGATACAGATGTAGGCACTAGTATGTTTGAAGTGTCCTTCCCCTTGCTGAGGGCTGCTCGAAATGCCTCCCTCTCGCGATGGCTATCAGTAAGCAACATGCATGGGCGCCTGTAGATCTATTGATACATGAATTCCTACGACGATCCTGGCCCTCTCGAGATGCTGCCGTTTTAGAGATTGCTCAGAAGTTGGAGGCGGCTGATGTGAGGGAGGGCTAGCCAGATAGGGCGTAGTCTAGTGTTCGTCTGTTTGCAGACAAGCAGCCGCAGCAAACATGCGGTTCGGCTCGTTCTGCAGAATCCATGCATACGTCCTCGGCTGGCCTAATCATAAGTGCAGCAAGCAGCTGGATGGCTTATTCGGTTGTTTATTACCGGTCATTGGCGGGAAGAGATCATGCCCCCCCAGCAAACCGCTCGCCCTGGTCAAACACGGCAGTTATCACGGTGATTCGGGTGATGGAGAATGTTTGTATTCTCCATTGCAATTGGTGAATAAGCTGTCACCCCTGCGCTGATAACCTGTTCAACTCACCTGCATCACCTGCAGCGTTCCTACTGAGGAGCTGTTAGCGGAGGCCGACAGCTCTTTAGCGTCAATGGACGCCAAGGCTGCGGGATGTACATCAAATCTTGAGTTTGAGAGACATGGTGTTGAGTTCCCGTCATTCAAACGTTGTTGCCGGGATAGGCATTGGCTGCTGGGCCATGGGTTGGTGATGGGCGCTTTTCGTTGGCTTTACGACTAGCAACCGATCTTCATCATGACAGGCTATGTACGTAATACCGAGGATCGGCGACACGGCAACCGACTTGTAGCTGCGCGAGAGACTCGGCAGGGGTTCATAACTCGGCGGTTGACCATGGGAACCCATGAAACTCTGTGTCATCTTTGCAGATGACGCAGGTATCTAAAGCGGCAACCCTTTGTTGTCGAATCGATTTTGATCAGTTTGTCTAGAATGGATTGGAAGACAGTCACGGCAGCTGTCTCTAGAGCACTGGGTATATTCCGCTCGAATGGAGTCATCTGAAAGCTCTTAAACTGGCAATTTGAGTTATTGGATTCTATGGTTTCTAGCTGGTAAGGTATGCACTTTCTAACAGTTGTAGGTGTATATACATTATGAAGATTATAGATATGTAAGAGTATTATGCATAACAAGGGTGGATATTTTATATAGCCTTGAAAAGAAAGATACATAAAGAGGTAAGTAAGTAAGACAAATAGTGATCGACGGACAGGCAGAGTTGGGATGAAATAACTCATACGAGAGCTTTGACTATATCTCACTTGAAAACCATGATTGCCATTAGGCCCATTACAAGCAGGAATAAGCGTAGACTTTCAGATTGAGAATGAAAATCTAGCAGCAGAAGATACGGATGATCCGACCACCCACACGAGTCACCCACACGAGTCCTAACATCAGTTTTGTAATTGGCTGGTTGGTTGACTTGAAGCTGTTTGAATAGTTGTCGGGTTGGATGGAACAGCGCTGTGTCAAAGTGTATATCGGTCTGCACGATTAACAAGTTTATTTCAACAAGTACATGAACAGGTCGCTCTTGTCAGACAAGAACTCGCTTAATTCTGGGGAAGAGTAAGAAGTCAATTGCTCCGCCAATGATAGATACTTGTAGTCTCTCTCATTCGTGTCTACAAAGCTTCCGAGTCACCTCCTCACTGGCCCTCCTAAGCCGGCGGTCCAAGTCTTATAGGTTGTGGCCGTATACTTTGCAATGAACCGTTGGCGCAGCCTCGCTGCGGCATAGGACAGCATTGTACAGAGATGGCAGGAGCGGTGATGGCGTTATCAGACCAAAGTCCTCTAGTCCGGTTAGTAATAGGGTTGGTTACGTGTTAGGAGTACGTAGTTTTCCAGATGTATAGAAATGTTAGTTCTAATATGTGAAAATACCAATAGGGGGTCGTAAGTTTACCGGTAACCCCGAAAGGGGCACATTGACAAGCGCGCTCTATGCTCAGTGGGGCTAGTCATTTCGGTCAGACCGGATGCACTGCCTAAAAAGCGGAGGGGTGCTGGCGACAACCCCATTATGAAGTATGTGACATGGGTAGGTAAGAGAGAAGCTTGATCTAATATACAGTAACGGAAGACGTCCACCGCCAAAAGAAATCTATCCCATAGATGAGTGTATTACCACTTTTGCTCCCAAGGATGTGTAGCAATACTTTAATATCCTTAAACTTTAAGATGATGCCGATCCCGATGTCCATTTTGACTGCCAAAGTAATTGTTCTACGGTCCATGTCCCAAGCCGCTCTTGTTTCGCCGCGTTTTGTTATTCTGTGTCTAGTTGTCCTTCATTCCTATTACTCCAATACACTATTCGCCTACCTCTCCCTTCACATGGTGTGAAAGGCCTTGCAGTCTACTACTATGCGGTCTCTTGGTCTTTTGGCCTTGCTTTTGGCTGCTTCCGCCAACTCACTTGTATTTGACAATGTCTTTTTGATCGATCGAGGACTTTGGGAATGTACTAGGAGAGAAGCGAGGCTCCTGAATGAGGCAATTGATGAGGCTCGAGTTCTCGCTCAGAATGCAGTTGAGGCCTTGTTAGTACCAAGCTCTGAGCGTTCCCACGCCTTTCGTATTTGGTTTGGAGAAAGTGAGTACTTTCACAAGCGTTAGGTAAAACGACACCAGTACCTACCAGATCACTGATACTAAGTGGGTAGGTAATGCTACGCCTGAGATAAAAATGTCGATAATGACCAACCACTTCCAATCAGCAAGAGACAATTTGGTCTATCCGACATCGCCAGTGGGACTCTCTGAGGAAGAAGGCTGGCAGTCGCGGAGGAAACCTGGGCAACCAGGAAACGACGTCACTCAAGAGTCTCTGGTCTACGGTTGTCCTGCTGCTGATGAGAGATTCTGCACGGACCCAGTGGCTTTCGCCGCAGTCCTACACAGCGACACATGGGACGGTCCCACCGTGGTGTTCATTTGCCCTCTGTTCTTTGAAAAACAAAAGTCCCTTCGGTCGTTGATTCGAAGTTGGAGAGCCTCGGAATACATTGGGTGGACGACGAACGCAGGAATGACACTTCTTCACGAGTTCCAACACATGCCCGAGATAACAGGACGAACCTCAAGCGGCCCATGCATCGACGTACCGGATCCAGAACATCCAGAGAAAGGCTGCTACGATGCTGAGTGGTACGTCAAGCACATGATCATTTCCACTTATTATAGAATACTAAGGACTACGCATAGTTGCGCTGCGATCTCTGACGACCTTAAGATTAGAAACGCAGAGAACTATAGCCTGTTCGCGGCATTCGCCCTGGCATGGCCTGAAAGAGCAGGCCTCTGATCCCACTGACGCGGATCACGGAAGATGCGTCAAGAAACAAAACCGGAACCGAGCCTTACCCCTGCAAGAACTGCACCTCTCTTGCTCTCCTCTCCGCCACCAATTCCCCAAGAACCGGCTTTCCATCGTCTACGCAACCCCCAACGTCAAAAATAACGGCGCCGGCCGTTTGAAGGTCGAGGATAGAGCTATTTGTTGTTGTTCGGGCTGGGGCTGTTGTAGTCGGAGACTCTGGTGATGGATTTGTTGTCGTCGGGGAGACTGGGGGGTGCGGTATTACTTCCTGTCGATGCCGGGGAGACCATAGCAGTTGACCCCGACATCAAACCGACGGGTGACGAACGCCCCAGCTTCGATGCGCTCACAGAGCCAGCATCCACCGCGGCCTCGTCTATTGCCACCACGGAGCAGATCGATATACCGGAACTCGGATCTATGAATTCGTTTCGTCGACTTCGGCTATGCCTACTATAATAACGGCCGCCCCGAGATATCTGACTGATGACAGTTGTAACTTCAGCCTTAACTCAAGCAGGCGCAAGCATCGGCTTGTCGGCGCAGCACTTTGGGGCATAAACAGCAATGTTGCACGGAGGGACAGATGAAACAGCCAGAGCATTGCAAGACTATGCGTTCTGAAGTACTTGGCAGCTGTTGCTCCAAGATAAACCGTAATAATGGTAATGTTTGTACGGTAGACTATTGAATTTCATGCCTTTCCAGCTACTGCTATGCTTTTTAGCTCGGCATATGAAGCTACCACTAGGCGCTATAATTCATAGGTTATCATTAATACGATTTCCTACTATGACTTCGATTTATATCCATAATACAGCTTTATGTACCTGTCTACTGAGTTCAACTGCTGGAAGTTGATGGATATTTAGTTGCCTGTTCTGACAGCCAGCACGCCTGAGGGAAAGAAAAGCAGTAACCGTGCCGCCGGTAACCAATAAACCGTCTCTATAGAGCCGAGACGGAGGATCGCGGTAGCGATTGTCAGTAACCCCGGGCCCTAATGCCGGTGCCATAAAGAGTTGAGGCACCTCTGGGCACGCTTGGGCTTCTAGGTCTTTTGCGGTGGAAGATGGGCTGATATGCCCTGCATACCTTGAAAACCGTACTTGTAATCCTTGGGCCTTGGCCTTTCCGCTTGTCCCATCTTGGTGGTGCAACATGACAGGGGTTTGGATCTAGGCAGAGGAAGGAGAGGGGAATATTGGTAGATTATCCGTAGTTGATTGTCTACTGTCGCCAGGCATCCTCGGCGTACTGTATGCACGCCGAGCCGGCTCAGCATTATACCCCTTTCCTTACGCCCAGTAGGTTAAATGAGACTTGGTGCGGCCACAGCGCGCTTGTCTACATGGCCGAGTCTCATTCGGGTCAGTTGCCTCCACCTCAGGGTAACCGTCTCAGGGTAAAAGCCTAATACCAGTCGCGATGATGCTCCTCCTCTGACTGACTTCTTTGGCTTCCCTTCGTCGAGAGTTGCGTGCGTCAATCATCTCGACATCGTCTTCTATCGGGTTTTCATTGTCTGGATATACTTTCCGCAGTCCGTTTGTATTCTTATTAACATCGTTGCTGAAACTCGAAGAAGGATGCATCTCATCAAGCTTTTCTCGACCGGCGCGTACATCCTCGGCAGCGTCGTCCAGGCCCATCCCCGCCGTGCTCGCCACTTGGCCAAGAGGCAGGTTACCGAGCTCCGGCAAGAGTATGATTTCGTCGTCGTCGGCGGTGGTACTGCCGGTCTGACCGTCGCCGACCGCGTTTCAACTGCGTTCCCCAAAAGTGAGTTGTGAGTCCTTCAATGCCAAATGAGAGTCCCCGATTTGCGACACCGAGGCCATCTTGGAAGCTTATGCGGATGCCCCGTCACAGAGGCCGTCTTAGTCATAGAATATGGCAAAATTGAGGGGACCGTTGGTTACTATGATCCGTCCGAGGATGGCCGTGGTGCTGGTCGTCTGGTCATCAACTCTCCTCCCGTTGCCAGCGTCAACAACCGCACTGCTACCGTCATCCTGGGAATGACTGTGGGCGGAGGATCCGCCGTCAATGGTCAATTCTTGGACCGCGGTTCCAGGCACGACTACGACGAATGGGCACAACTCGGAAGCCCCCAGTTCAACGACAGTCCTGATAGCTGGGACTGGGAGAACTTTGGCCCCGCGTTTAAAAAGGCGAATCTTGTCCCTATCCTCCTTGTCGTCGACCCCCCCTTTCTAACATAAGAACACATCAGTCCCTATTTCTTACCGAACCTAGCGACGAGCTCGCCGGGGAGTACGGCTACACTTGGGATGCCTCCGCTTACACTGGTGATTCGATCGAAGCCTCATTTCCGCCTTTCCAGTGGCCTATCCAGCGCATGTGACTCCCAGCTCAACACACTAGAAACAGCGAAGACGCTGACTTTTGCCTCCAGGGGTCGGGTGGCAGGCTTTCGAGGAGTCCGGTCTCGAGACCCCTGTAAGTTGCGATGACGGGAACAAGCATGGTCTCTGCTGGGTTCCCTCGGCCCAGAACTCCGAGACTGTCGAGCGGTCCCACGCCGGTGTCGGTCACTACGCCAGGATCGCGGAAACCCGGCCTAACCTGGACCTCCTCGTCGAGCACAAGGTCACGCGCCTCATAATTGACAAGGACAAGAACGCCCCCGCTGTTGAGTTTCGCCCCGTCGCCGGCGGTGAGGCCCGGACCATTCGCCCCAAGCGTGAGGTCATCCTGTCGGCCGGTGCCATCCACACGCCCCAGATCCTCCAACGCAGCGGTGTCGCCTCTGCCGGGTACATCGAATCGGAGGGCATCGAGCTCGTCGAGGATCTCCCTGGTGTTGGCCAGAACTTCCAGGACCACTGCGGTACGCCTTTCACCTACTCATACGACGCCCCTTTCCCCAGCGAGGCCAACGTCACCAACAACGCAACCTACGCCGCCGAGGCTGTCGCCCAGTTCCGCGAGCGCCCGGCGCGAGGCCCTTACACCCTCGCCATGGGTAACAGCGCGGCCTACGTCGCCCTCCAGCACGTTACCCCCGAGTGGAAACACATCGTCGCAAGCGTCCGCGCCCAGATTGAGGACCGCTCCGCCCTCCAGTATCTCCCCGTCGGCGCGACCGAGACCGTCCATGAGGGCTACCTCGCGCAGCTCGAGATCCTCGCCCAGGCTTTCGAGCACCCGGAGCACCCCATCCTCGAGATGCCCTTCCACGCGGGTCCCGGGACCGCCTTCCTCCTCAAGCCCCTCAGCCGCGGCTCCGTCGTGCTGAACTCCACGGACCACGACGCCACCCCCATCGTCAACTACGCCACCGGCGCGAACCCAATGGACTTCGAAATCATGGCCACCTATGTCGACTACTTCCGCCGTCTGTACTCCGCTGACGCGTGGCAGGCGCTTGGCGCTGTCGAGGTCGCCCCGGGTGCCGATGTCACGGAGCACGACGCCCTGATCGAGTACGTCAAGAACACCGTCATCCAGTCGCTCATGCACCCCTGCTGCACGGCTGCCATGCTCCCACGCGAGAAGGGCGGTGTCGTCGACTCGAGCCTTTCCGTCTACGGCATCTCGGGCCTCCGTGTTGCCGACTGCTCCATCATACCCACGGTCCCTGCCTCCCACACCACCACGACGGCGTACGCCATCGGGGAAAAGGCAAGACGTTCCAGGATACATCCTGTTCCTGTTGTCGTGGAAGTAGGTAATGATTGCTGATATACCTGCAGGCTGCTGAGATCATCATCCGCCGGTGGAAATCGGGGTGCAGTGTCTAGGATGGGCTGCCGTCGCCTGAATTAGATGCTCTATTCGGGGAGAGAGGGTGATATAGCATGGCGACTCAGGTCTAGTCAGGGGCCGATACTATAAACCCAGCGCTATCACCGCTTTCATGTGCCTTTGCGGCTTGCTTATCAGCAAAGAAAAAAAGGAAAAAAACAAGATCTTGATAAAGGGTCTCTGTATCGCGCAATAGGCAGAAATGGCTTGGAAATAGTTTGAAGATCTTTGTCTAGGTCGATCAGGCAGCACAGAGGAAGTGGTAACAGTACTGGTCATATAGGCTAGTGAGCATGGGATACGGCTGTCTGGGTTATACAAGTGCCGTAGTCCGCAGCGGTCTCATGCTCTTAGAAGATCAAACCGTGACACTGCGTAGCAGAGCTTGGGGTCATAGGTATTTTAGGTTAGATGGCAAAGCGCTTCAATTGATCTCACGTTGGCGATGAATCATAATACATCGAAAGCAAAAAGGTTGCAGGTTCGAGTTGTGCCAAAGTCACGATTAATAATATTTTGGTGTCCTATTCATCCAGTTAAACCGCCCAACTCTGTGACTAGCCTCTACTATAAGCTTTTCGCCGCTCGTAGACGGTTCTCCTTTGCTCGTTGAGTCAGGTTGATCATGGGAGCATACAAGTCGAAGATGTGCGGGAGGCCCGGGTACACATGCAGCTCCATCTGGACGTTCGCCGAGGCAAGCTTACTGGCAAACGCAACCGCCTCGGCACAGAAGAGGTCGACTCCGCCCACTTCGATGTAAGTGGACGGGAGGTTCGCGACGTCGACGGCTCGCGCAGGCGCCGCGTACACGGCCGTTGCCGGCCCTCCCGCCTTGCCCTCGCCGAGGTACGCGTTCCAGCCGATCTGGTTCGAGTTGTCCGTCCACGTGAGGAACTGGCAGAGCGGGTTGTCGGGGAGGGCCCTGGTCCTGTCGTCGAGCATCGGGTAGATGAGTATCTGCTTCGCCAGCGGCGGCGACAACCCCCTGTCGCGGGCCATCATGGCGGCGCCGGCCGCGATGCCGCCGCCGGCGCTGAGCGCGTAGAAGCCGATGCGCGCGGGATCGACGCCGAGAGTTCCCGCGTTCCGGCTGAGCCACGTCAGAGCCGCGTAGCAGTCCTCGGCCGGCGTCGGGTACGGGAACTCGGGCGCCAGACGGTACTCGACGGCGAACATGCGCAGGCCGGTCTCCAGAGCCGCCTTGGCGGCGAGCGGCCGGCTGTACGGGTCGACGTCCCCGCCTATGATGCCGCCCCCGTGGACGTAGATGAGCGCCGGCTGCTGCTCCCCGCCGGTCTCTTTGACCTCTGGTGCGAATTCGTACACCGCAATCGTTTGCCCGTCGAAGGACTTGACGTCGTGCTTGGTCTCGACGATGCCATCCGGCAACGCGTGCTTGAGGATGGCCGACAGGCCGGCATTGATGCTTGCGCGGAGCTCGAGAGCGTTGGTCGGCCTCTTTGGCGGTCGGACGGCGATGAGGGGACCGGCCACAGCCCAAAATTCCGGGTCGAACTTGAGGTTCGTCATCTTCTGCGGCTGGTGTGCATAGTAGAGGATGGACAAGACCCCGAAACCCATCCCCAGGAGCAGGTAACCTGGGCCCATGGTGACCTTTATGCGTCACTCGCAAGCCCTGGTCGCCTCTCGGAAGGCGTTTCTGTTTCGTGCCGTTCTCGTTTGGAACCGCGGGGGCATGAAAGAGGTATCATTATATCCCCGTAATTCATGGGTTCCAGCTGGCAGGTTTTCCACAGTAGCGCCACCCGGCGCCACGGACCTATTCGCTTGAGGACTTTGGACGGTTAGGGAGCTTGAGAATACGATTCGCTGGCGGACAACCAGCGTCCAGCTCGTCCGAGCGGCATGAACTTCGCCTTGGCCCGGACAACTTGCTAGTCAGCGTGGCATCGTCTGGGCGCATGACCCTAAGGAGGGGAGTTGACACGTACGCTTCGTTGGCTAGCAAAGTTAGTTAGTCTCTCTCGTATCGTCCGAGAGAGGGATTTTGTGTAGTTCAATTGACTTTAGCTGTGCAGATTTTCGGCACATGGCGGTAAAGGTACGGCACAGCCAGCCTAGACAGGGTTTCCTGCATCCTTGAACACCATTCATGCGTGCAAAGCGAACGGCGTTGAAGCAGTTGTTGAGGAGTTCGTGTGGGAGGTTTCATATGAGTTGAATCCCCAACACAGAACCAGAAGCCTTTTTCCGACCTGAACTGTTATATTGAATATAAAACTATGCCAAGAACGCTTAATGGTTTTACAAATCATGTACTCTCGGAGGAGGGGGGCGTGGACCGCTCCATGCAGTTTTTAGTCAAATACATCGGTGGCATACCGCTCGTTTCGGATGCCATTGAACCACTCCTCCAACTCCTCGTCGGTCATCGGCTTCCCGTCGTCAATCTCGCTCTTCTCCCTGGCAGCCCTCAGCAGGACGTCCTTGACACCCTCAGCAACCCGGTTGGAGCCGCAGACGTAGACCCTGGCGCCCTGGTCCCAGAGGCTGTACAGCATCGTGCGCTGCTGCCAGACGCGCTCCTGGATGTACTTACAGCCCTCCGAGGCGTCCGGGTTGCGGCTGTACGCCCGGTACATCTTGACGGCGCCGGCGGCCTCCCACTTGTCGAACTCTTCGCGGTACAGGTCGTCGGCGAGGGGGTCGCGGCAGCCGAAGAAGAGGATGGCCGGCGCGAGCTGTCGGCCATTGCCGAGGAGCGTGGCCCTCTCCTGAACGAAGGCGCGGAAGGGCGCCAGCCCCGTGCCGGCGGCGACGCACAGCAGCGGGGTCTTGTCCATGTCGACGGGCAGCTTGAAGCCGCCTTGCGCGACACGGATCGAGACCTGGATCCGGTCGCCGGCCGACAAGTTCGAGAGATAGGACGAGGTGACGCCGATGTGGCGGCCCTGCCCTGACAAGGCGGGCTCGTCGAGGACTCCGTAGGTAAGGGTGGCGACACCCGGGTCGACGAGAGGCGACGAGGATATCGAGCTGGGCGTGACGGTGAGCAATAGTCCACGGCAACTGGGAGGAGAGCTTTCTGCACTTACTATTGGCGGACGCGCATAGGTGGGAGCATGAGGAGGAAGTGGTTGAACGGGATTGCCAGAGATGGAAATTGCTCGGCGATGTCCAGGACGGAGAGCCTCTTGTTCTTCACCTCCATGTCGTAGCCGTCTGTCGCCAGGTCCTGGAGCTTGCGACGGAGATGCTCGTCCTTGGCGAATTGTGACAGTGTCGATACATTCTAGGCGCTCCTCGTTAGTTATCGAGTCTCAAAGCAACTAAGAACGCGGAGTTGAACGAACCCTCCTGGAAGCCGTTTGGCACAGTTCCACGTAGGAGCTCAAGACATCAGAGACGGGAATACTGACGTCCGTGGGCAGAGTCGTGGGGCCGGAAGCCTGGATCATGACATGAGAGTCCCAAGTCATATGAAAGCGGCGCATCACGCGCGCGACGGTGTCCTTGGGGTTGTGCGGGAGCACAGCCATGTAGTCGCCCGCCGTGTAGCGCATGTTGGACGGCAGCTGCACCTCCAGGTGCCTCTTGGCCGGCCCCAGGTCACCGGTTGTAAGCGGGCGAGAGTCGATCACGAGCGCGTCCCTGACGTCCTGGCGCAGGGTCGAGGTCCTCGGCGTGGAGAAGGAGACTGACAGGCCCGCCTCGGCGATGCTGCCGTCTTCGTCCTCGGGTCGGCCACCGAACTGCTTGACGAGAGCGGGCCACAGAGCGTCGTCCTCCCAGGCCTCAAAGTCGGAGAACATGTCTCTGTCTTTGGCGTCTGTCGAAGCCATGGGGATGATTCTGTGACCGCCGCGTTCTTCGATTGAAGCGTCAACTAGCTTGGGGACGCGATGGTGCGTCTTCACCCAGTCGGCGTGTCCTGTTGACGTGGTCAGAGGGCCATGTTTATCATAGAGGGGTGGTTCTCACAACTTACCGCAGCCGTACACGGCATATTTCACGTCTTTGAGCTCCTTGTCCTTCAGGTTTGTCAACCAGTCGACGAAGAGGGCGGCGTTGTGTGGGGGTTCACCCTCGTAGGAGGAGGTGATGATGACAACCGGTCTGTCCGTTGGCAGGGACTCTCGAGCGGTGTCGAGGGTGTCGACGGTGGCGCTGAAGCCGTGCAATGCGGCGTCACTGGCCAGCCTCTGAGCCATGAACTCGCAAGTTCCCGAGTTGGAGCCATAGAAGACGGCCAGTTTGGCCTTCCCCTTGGCGCCGTCGGTGTCTGCCGATCCATCAGTAGCCTCCTTGACCTTGGCCTCGGATTGGGCCCCATGATGGCCTCCGGCGAAAGACCCGGCCATCCGGGCCTCGAGGGAAGAAGGCGTTAGGCCCTCTCTCAGGATAGCCCGAATGTACAAATCCTTGGGCTTGATCGTGAGCGTCTGCGAGATCTTGAGGTCGTAGTTGGGGTTGTGCATGACAAAGTTGAAGTTCTGCAGCAGCAGGGCGAAGGCAAGAATCATCTCCTGCCAGGCAAAGGCGCGGCCGATGCAGCCGCGCATGCCGGTGCCAAAGGGGCTCCAGCAGTTGGGGAATTCCTTCATCAGGCGGTCAAAGTTCTCGTCGAGCATCCTCTCGGGCTTGAACTCCTCGGCGTCGTCCCCGTAGACCTTGGGGTCGAGGTGGGACTTTGTCAGGAAGCAGAGGATCTGCTCTCCGGCCTTGACGCGGTATTTGCCGCCAATCACCTCGTCGCCTTTCAGAATCTCCCTGCCAAAACCAATGATGGGGGCGCTGTGCCGCAGTACCTCTCTGATGACCTGTGTTCGGGCTATGTTGAGCAGATGTCCGGCAAAGTAATTGTTCTACTCTATATAGCTAGAGGTAACGTGGGGACGGAGAAAGGCCTTGCAAGCTACTTACCGCTGTCAGATATTTCAACTTGGCGACATGCTCCACGCGGAGAGGCCCGTTGGCCACGGTCCTGTCGACTTCCTCTTGGACCTTTCGGTATACTTCTGGTTTCTTCAGCAGCCAATACATTGTGAATGTGAATGTGGCGGCCGTTGTTTCGTGGCCGGCCACTAGGAAGGTGATGAGGTTGTCGATGATGCTATCGTCAGTCATCTTGCGCCCCGTGACGGGATCAACGGTGTTGAGCATCGCCGTCAACACATCCTTGCGGCCGTTGGCGCCGCTCGGATCCAGTCGCCTAGCCTCCAAGACCTCTCTCGCCGTCGACCGCAGCATGTCGATGTTGGCCCTCATCTTCTTGTCCTGCTTCTTGTAGAACACCTGGGGCAGCACACGGAGGGACTTGTCTCCGGCCTCCTTCATGACGGCGTACATGGCCTTGATAAAAGGGTGAGTATCTTCGCGGTAGTACGAGTTGAACCTGTAGCCCATCGTGCACAAGGCGACCGTGTCCATCGTGAGCCTCGTCATGTCTTGGCCGATGTGAATGGGGGTGGACGGCCCATGACGGGCCCACTTCATCGCGAGCTGTCCAGCCACGTCATGCATAGGGTCAAACATGTCCCTGATGGCGAGGGGGCCGAAGGCCGACATCAGAACGCGATGGGCAACGCCCCAGTTCTCTTCTTCCACACCTTTGGACTGTAACAGAGGAGTAACATACGATAAGCAACAACGCTCGTCAAACGAGGGACAGGAGGTGAGCTTTGGGGGCTTACCGTGAATAGACCATCATGTACTGCCTCGCGTAGCTCCTATATTATCGAGCTGTCAGCAGCGGAACAAGCTTTACTTAGCCTCAGTTGGACTTCTACCTACAGTGAGATCTCCTTCGATGCTCTTCTTGAAGCGTTTGTCGTCACAGCATTCATTGACCAGTTCATGGGTGTTGACAAACACCAACTTCTGGCCTAGCAGATCAATCTTGTAGATAGGACCTGGCTTACAGGTCAGCTTAGGCTCACTTTTCTCCTTAACACGTCTGTCTCCTCTTCTCGGCACAAAAGTCACCTACCAAACTTGTTCGCGAGGTGCACGAAGGACCCCAGAGGAAATTCCATGTCAATTTCGGTCACATGCCCCAGGACGGGCATGCGAGGCGGCTCCGGGATCTCAATTTCTCCCGACACAGTACCCAAGCTTTTTCTCGACGACCTTCGGGACATGCTGAAGATTCGTCTGCGTTTGTCGTGGTTCGATGATGAGCATGAGTCGTCGACTGCTGTGGGAGGTTTAGCTTTCTGTAAGGACGACATTATAGGCTTTCGGCTTGGGGTAGCGTGTTGAAGATAAATAGTAAGATAAATAGTATATGAGAGACAAGGTAAGTTCCCGTGACTATAGTTTGACAAGTTGATATATGAAGCGGGGCGGCGTCTCGGTGGAATAGGAGAAGCGCGACGGCCACCGGACCCGGTCTGACTGGCACAAGCCCTGCCCTTTCGTGTCCCTTCGGTGTCCTCGGAAAAGAGTCTGACGTGGCTGAGCGGACAAGTAACGTACGACGGAAGATCGGTCAATGGTAGATTGCAAGTCACCACCTCATCCACGGTTGCCCGGGTACATCGAGATACTCGTAGAATCACGGCGGTGTCTGCGGCCGCGGGGTCCGTAAGTGGGACTTTTAATGATTTGTCCGTGCGTTGGTCTCAAGCGGTGCTCCGCGGGCATCCGTTCCCCACTTCTTTTTCGGGGCGAGCGGGATGCCGCGACACGAGTTACGCATACAACGTTTATAAGTGTCGGCCCCGGTTTCATAGAGCGTCATGTCCACCAGTCAAACCAGGTGAGCCACGTAGATATTATAAATCGTTCTTGGTTCTCGCAAACGATTCTATATTTGTGAGAGACTTCTAGGGTTCAGCTAGATCTGGTCAAAGAACCGTTCGCCAACGGCCAGCAGATGTTACCTAGTCCCAGCCCCTTACCCTAGCCACTGCTCACTCCTTAGGGGAAAGCTGAAAACCCGAATGTAGAGTTACGGGGACCTAAGATTGTTCAAAGACACGGATTCAATTCAGGGGAAAATCACTAGTTGGGACGCCGTTCAGACGGAATCTTCTTTGATTTGACCCTAAGGTGTGTGTTGCCTGAGAGGCACAACTCGAAAGATATCCAAGTCGATTGGTTGTTACAGACCACAGCCTATGTGTTCCAACAATCAAAAGAAAGCCGTTCGTCATACCAACTTAGAGTTTCGGCTTCTTTGCCCGATATCAATAATGATCAAACCGCCCACTCTACGAGGTATCCACATGCTTCCAATCAGGCGGCCGCAGCGTAACCTGACAGGGATAGGAACAAGTGCGCATGATCCCTATTCCAGCCGAGACTACATAGTTGAGCAGCCTTAAGCATTAACACACAGATCTCGTGCTTCGACGAATTGCATCAGAAAAGTTGGTCCTTGGCCATGTCCTCAGGATACAGTTCTGCCGAAGAATAATGTGGCTAGACGATATCTCCCGCATACAAAGATGTTCTGACGATTTGTCACCGCTCTGAGCTGATTGGAGCAATAGTCAACCCATAGAAACGAGCGCCGGAGACGGACTAGTCCTCATCCGCATCGCGAGGGTCATGGGTTGCCCAGTACTTCTCATACTCGTCCCAAGACTGGGACGGGAACACCAACGGAACCGTGATGGGGCCAAAGGGAATGCCCTTTTCCTCGAACTCGGCAAGGCGCGCCTTCGTTGCGGGCCTGGTCTTGTTGACGCTGTACAGCGAGATGCGATGGCACGAGCTGGTGACGTGCAAGCCCCAGTTCCAGGCCGTGCGGACGTCGGGGGGCTGGGTGTTGAGCGAGTTGTCCCAGCAGCGGCAGACGACCTCGACCCAGCCCTCGACGTCGCAGGGAAGGTCAAACTCCCACGTGCGCCACGTCCAGCGGCGCTTCTTGGAGAGCTTCTCCACCGGCACCGCGTACCAGTTGAAGCCGCCGTCGGCCGAGAGCTCGACCCGTTCGGGCCACCGGCCGCCCCCCGAGTACGCCCAGCCCTTGCAGCGGATCTTGCCGTTGTGAATGACGACCTGCTTGGTCCAGGGCGACATGATGGCCGAGCTGACGGGCATCTCCTGGATCTGGATGCCGTCCGTCATCTTGAGGTTGTGCTTCCCCACCTGCTGGGGGAAGTACAGGTACTCCTTGCTCTGCACGGGGGCTCGCGAGGGCTCCTTGATGGCCTTGACGCGGTACAGCCACTTGACGCTCCTGGCCCCGATGTAGCCAAAGACCACGATGCGGAGGGGGTAGCCGTGGATTCTCGGCAGCACCTCGCCGTTCATCTCCCACGCCAGCATCACCTCGTTTGCCTTCACCTTGGACCACGGGACGCTGACGAGGTAGTTCATCGTCTCGTTGTCCTTGAAGTAGGTGTCGGCGCCGTAGAACTCGAGGTGCTTGGCGCCGTCGACCAAGCCCCCGCAGGCCTTGATGACTTTCTTGAGGCTGATGCCGACATACCGCGCCGTTCCGATCGCCCCCTCCGCCCACGGCGCCTGGGGGACCTCGTCGCCCTGGCCGGCGTACTTGAGGATCTGCTCGATGCGACGGGTCCCGGAGCACTGCATCGTGACCGTCTTCTCCATGCGCGGGAACTTGGACTCGTCCATGATGTCGTCTAGGGTGAAGGACCGGGGGTTCGCCACGAGGCCGTCCAGGAGGAAGCTGTACTCCTCCTTGTCGATGATGGGGATGCCGCCGTGGTTCCTGACAAAGTGGAGCGGGTTCGGGGTGATCTCCTTGTCCGTCACCAGCCGCTTGGGCGGCTCTCCGTTGTAAGGGAACTGAAGCAGGTGGAGCATGTCCGGGTGCTTCTCCTTCAGGACGATGTCCCACGAGTCGTCGGGGACCTTTGTGAGCTCGCCGCCGATGGCGTGGTGCCACATCTTCCAGTTGGTGCCGGGAAGGACGGGGTTCGTTCCGGGGATCGGGCCCAGCTGGTACTCCGGGTTGGGGTGGAACGTCTGAGACGTGAGGATCTTGTGTGCGACGGCTTTCTTGGCTGGGTAGTTCTCCCACTCGACGTAACTGGAACGTGATCGATTCGGATCAGTCGCGAACATCGAAACATATGCTCACCCCCCCCCCACCCAGCTACCTGATTACTGTGTTATCCTGAAAGAGCAACTTACCCGACCCAGCCTTTGCGTTCAGCAGCAAAGAGCTTCTTTTGGTCGCCAATCTCCCTGAGCGCCTTCTCATCTTTCGTCGGGGGCCCGAAGGTCTGAGGAGGTAAGGCCTTCGTCTCGGGACCGGTCATGTCGAGGACCGGAAGTACGGCCCCCGAGAGGCCCTGCTCAATCTTCCACTCATCTGGGCGGTTCGAAGTCTTCATAATTGACAGCTAGCCGGTAGCCGACTTTCTTTGTAAGCCAGATTCGCTGTTGTTGCTACAGTTGTGTGTTGGGCGTCGCTGAAATGGTACGGATGGAAGAGAGGGGGAGCATTCGGTAACTGACCTCATCTGAGGGGTCGTCAACACTTAAACCAGGCCTCAATCGGGACCAAACGTCCGATGATCCCGATTGCCGAAGAGGAGGAAATCTTGACGTCTGCACAGACAGGCACAAGGTACGGTGCCCGAACCGATTCTTGCTGCGCCGACGCCCCCTCGTGCGACCTGCATTTTTGGTTAGATGGCCCGTCGTCAAACCTGTTTTCAGCAGAATGAAGCAGCTGTGATTGGTACCATGCCTTTACAAGTGCCTGACCCTTATGAAGGGGTTTCGGTATGTTCTTTGGGCATGGTAGACTTAGTAAGACCGGCGTGATGGGCTTACTGAGACTGTCGCCATGTGCTCCGCAAATCATGCGGTATGTGCTCGGATACCACGATAAGGCGCATGCTGGGGGCTTACTGATGTATGCGATATTGGTCTAGTCTGCGTAGCATGGCAGAGGCTGCATATGTACAAGGGCCGGGTCCAAAGATCGTTTAACCCCTTGAACGCTTGCTGTCTGTGTCAAGCTCTTTGGTCTTAACCAATCATCGACACGGCTTCGAAATATGCGACTACACCTACCGTTTTCCTATCAAACAACACCTGTTTTGACATCGTCACACCCTCCTTGCTGCCGCCTTTTGCACATCCCACCTAGGTACAGTATCACAAGAGCGAGGATGCCGTGTGGATGAAACAGCCCGGACCGCGGTATACCATACGCGGGCCAGTAAGATGCGCGAGCTTTCCCCAAGCTTTCGGTCAATGATAACAAGAGACGAATTAGCGCAAACCAAACTTCAAGGTTACGATCCGAGATAAACCTCCATCTCCTCCGTGTCTTCGGCTTTACGGGTCCTCGTTCTGTCTGACCCCACTCCCCTCCGCCCCAAGATGAGATGAGCAATCGCTCACCGTGGTGTGTTTGTTTTCATGTTTTTGTATCATGCCGAACACGTATGACACCGGATGGCTGGCAACTTTTGAAAGTACTCCCATTATAGTCGCTAGACACAGAACAAACATATGCGGGTTTGATTCACAGCCATATCCCGGATCAAACTCACGCTAATTACATGATTCTCCTACGTTTCCGCTTCGGGGACCGTTCCTCTGTTGGCTTTCTTCCGTACACAGAATATCTGCTCTCGTCATTAGCCATCTTCAAGAACCTATACCAAGCCAGATACGATAACTTACACGGGCCAGTATGCATGGATGGACCTGTTATTCAAATCTTTTCGTACCTCAGGGAGGAAGGCGTCGACTTCTTCCTTCGTCCACCCAAGAGCTCGCGTAAACGGCGCCATAGTAATTGCCACGAAGCCGTTGTTAATATTCTCGTTGTTCCACGCTCCAAGCTCCTTGAACTTTGGGTCTTTCGGCCACGTGTTTGACGGCCATTTGAACAAGCTCATCTTCACATCAACGAAGCCGACCTCCTGCATCACAGCCACAAGCTGCGGAATCTCTCGGAAGGAACGGCCAAGCTTCTCGAACGCTTCTTGTAGATAACCCATACACTTGGCTAGAGGGCAGTCCGGCGTCAGAGTCCCATCGTCTGACCGGGGTTGTACCTCGAGCTCTTGTAACTCGAAATATCCTCCAGGCGTCAGATTGCTTAAGAAGTCAAAGCGTGAGCGTCGAAAAGATGAACAGTATGTCCTTGAGACAGAAGGAGACCTACTTGAAAGCCTTTTTGAGAAAGACTTTCCAGTCTTCTATGCATGAATTCATCCCCCGGATATGAATGTAGTCAAACGGCTGCGAATATGCCCACTCTTCATCTAGGTCGTTGATTTCGAAAATGACATTTCGGGGAACACTTTCCCCGAGTTATTAGATATCCTCCACCAGTGAGGTCGATTGAGAATTTGTGCCTTGGCTAGTACTTACAACGCTGGCATCGGCATGGAGAGATCCATACCCACGACCTGGGACCATGAGTAATTCGCTTTCAAGCCAGGACAAGATGACTACCTCAGCTTCAGGGTGATCTTCACCGAATTCTATCGCCCATAGTCCTGTTCCGGTGCCAATGTCGAGAACGTGCTTGACCTTTGAGTTAGGGTGGTTCGGTGGAGCGAGCCCCAGCTTGTTGTCAAAGGTCAAGAGGAAGAGGTTGTGCTGCAAGTCTACTTGTTCCGTCAGCAATGCAAGCAGATCACCAAGCTTGCGTCTATGCAACGATACAGAACTGGAAGTCCTACCCAGTCTGTCCTGTTCTTCCTCGTCGTTGGGCGAGTTGTATTCTGTTCCTGTTGGTGAGAAAAGGCTTCCCTGAGGCGTAAGGAGGCGTAAACATCAGGGTTACTGACTTCCATCTTTATAGGCATGATACCTTCGTCCGTTCTCTTCTCGGAAGTTGAAAATCGAGCTGGACACACTCACGTTGGAGGATGCGACGCTCTATAATGGTTCCATCAATAAGAAGAGTCCGGCATCCCAAGCACTCGAGGAACCGTAAAGACTCACACGGTCCGCTCTCAACTTAACGTAACCGGTGACCTAGAGTGACTCGCATGGTCAGCGAAACTGCGACAGCTTTTTGCATTATACTAAGCTTGCCTCATCTGGAGTGAGGTCGACTGGATGGCGGGGTTGAATGGGACCTTGGGCATTAGGCCACCCTGCCGTTGTCGTGTTTCTGATAGCACACATGGTCGGAAAACCAAGGTGAATTGAAGGAATCTAGCTGACACCGCACCGAGATAGATGATCTCTTTAATCCGGTTCGTTGGAGTACCCTGTAGTTGCGACCTCTCTTCTCGGTCCAACATAGATCCTTGCGGCTTGGCGATACGCAATCAAAGGGCATGCGTGAGTTTGCTCAGGGGGATCTTGGCAGAACTGCACTAGTGATCAACGTGCGTGTTGGAGCATCGATGAAACTATGGGTCTTTATGAAATCCAACCCTTTTGCCAGTCTGGAATCGGTCTCTCCACAGCGTCAGGGTATTCAATCAATCAGACCTAGGTGTTGAGTTCATATGTGGGCACTACTGATTGCCGTAGGACGCCAAGTGGTTGGATCTCCCATATACAATTACGCATCTCCTTCCAAAACGGTGATAGCTCACTCGTTGGGAGCACCCAAAACCACGCGAATGTTTGCGGCGCGTAGAGAACGGCATCATCTTCGTCCCGGTCTGTAATTTGGACCGATTACTTGCAATCTACCCGAACTATGACAAGTCTCATAAAACCCTCCAACTTGTTCCTTAAGCGCCCATAGGACCTTGCAAGTTGGAAGCCCATGTATCGCGTGAGAGATTACGGTGTCCGCCGGTAAGCGTCTGGCAAAAAGCCTTCTAGGACTCCTTTGATCTGCTGTGCAATCACCTTGGAGAACCACCTGTGCTGCGCAGTTCCACCGGCAAACAGCCAAATGTTGTCAACGCCTGCATGTCGTTTCCAGAGCCCGCGGACCTCGCCTTCGGCATCTACCCCCCACGTCGGCTCCAGCTTGCTGGCGATGGCTTCGGACCCAGTTCCAAGCACACCCGAGAGGTTCTCCCTGCAATCAAGGCTGACGAACCCAGTGCACCATACAACGGCGTCGGTTTCCAGCGTGCTGCCGTCCGACAATACGAGACCCTCGCGCGTGTAGGCTTTGGGCACTACCCCGGAGCGAACGCCAACTTTCTTCTTTGCGATGAGTTCCATGCCCTTGCCCTTGTCCACGAAGTGGCCGCCGCAACGATCCAAGAGATTGATGATTAGATCACCGGTCAAGGAGTCTTGGACTCTGAGACCCGCTTTCCTCACTTCGTCGTATCGATGACTATCGACGACCAAAGTCAGTACAGCTAATGATGGCACGGGAGAGCGATGCTTACGGCTCTGCCTGGGCTTGCATTTGGTGGACCAGCCGAAGCATCCTTCCACCAACGGCCAGTGGGCTTCCGTTAGTAATCGCATCTGCCACTCCCGCCGGGAGAATATCATATACCCCCAATCCATTGGGGTGAGCAAAGTACGTCATTGGGACAACGTAGGTCTCTGATCTTTGAATCATGTTAGTCTGGAGACCAGAGTCGTGGCAGTCCACCATGATGTCGAATGCAGTATTGGCGGAACCAACGATAGTCACAGACTTTCAAGGGTTGTCAGCAAAATAGCCGGGCTCTGGTACACGCGGGAGTTCCTGCAATGTCAAACTTACCTTGGCGCCGTCTGCCACGAGCTCTCTGGCGTTTCGATAGTTCACAGAATGCACGTTGGGGCCTTTGAAATGCTCCCTGCCTGGGAGGTCCGGCACAGGCGCAGCGTCGGAGAACCCGCCACCAGTCGCAAGGACCAAGCATTTGCATTCCAGATGCCTTTTCCGCTGTCCGGTTTTGAGCTCCACACTCCAGGTTTTGGTGGTTGCGTTGTACGTCGTCGCGGTCACTGTTGTGCTGGGAAGAAGGCGGCGTTCTAGGTCGAACTCCCGGGCAAAGTTTCGCATCTGAGCGGCCAGCTCGTCTCGGGTAAGGCCTTCATTGCTTGATCGGGGATAAGCTGTTGATACGTCAGCTGGCCTGCGCCTGCGAGGTTGACCGGCCCCCTGAGGGCGAGGCGGATAGTAATCGAGTCAGACAGGTAGCAACCTCCGGCGGGAGCTTGGTGTCGAGAGATGTATTACTTGAGGCCAATGCCCCAACAAGCATCTGGAGTTTACTTACGGAGATATGGCGTCTCGCAAAAGGATTTGTAGACGTGAAAGCGCATGCAGTCGTACCTCAACGACCAGTTATTTCCCACCTTTTGGTTCCGGTCAATGACGACATAATCAACGTCCAAAGCCTTCAACCGGCCAGCTAGAATCATGCCCCTGGGTATTCACACGTCAATCTCTGTTACGCCCCTTGGCGATAGAAAAGACACTCACGCATTTCCCCCGCCGACGATTAGCACATCTGTGCAAATGCGCTCATCCTCAGTGAGTTGGTCAGAGGGGAGCCTCAGTCGGGTCTCATCTTCTGGGTACACCTCCCACTCATTGAGCCACGTGGCCATGGACCATATCTTCCACTCACACTGATCAGGTCCTTGAACGGACGGGATTAGTGTCATATTTCCTTGGCATGCCGCGCGTGGGGACTCGGTCCTAAAACTGAAGCTACAATTCACCAGTTTCTAATCGTTTGTTAGCAGCATGATGCGCACACTCAAGGTGGCAAAACCCACCAGGGATTCGGACACCGTCGCGACTTGGCCGCCGTGGAACTCGAGCGCGCCAACTTTACGTTCACTGTGCAGCTCTAACAGTGCCGATGCGATGCTCTGTCTGCCTGTGAAAGTTCTGAGGTGAGCCGTCAAGGCCAAAGTGTCCTTCCAGTACGCGGAGGGGGCGGCGAAGAGGCTTTCCACGTCTCGATGACGTCCCTGCTGGACGGCAGCGGATAATTCCGCCACGACGCTTCGAGAGACCTCATTGGCGTCCAGATCGTCCCAGCTCGATAGCGCCGTCGCCGTGTCTGGAAGCTCTGCGTAGATCTGGGTCTTGATATCGACCTTGGGAGGGTAGTCTGGCAGCTCCATTTCGATGAATTTCTGTTATTTGTGTTGGAAGCACGGTAAGGACCCTCAGCCTTAAATGGCTGACAAGCTTTATACGGTGACAGAATGCACGGTTTTCGGGTTTTAAGACGTCCGATGTAGGTACACGCATTCGCCTATGTGGCAATGGTGTCGAGCCAACTTGCAGATCTTGATTGGGCGATGTCTGCCTGCATGTGCATCGGCATTAACCGCTAGTCTTACGGGGCCTGGGGAGGTCCGAAGACAGCCCCGGCTCTCCTCCTGATCAAATTGGCCAGCCACCGATGGCTCTCGCAGCTGAGTGCTGTGTGGTTCGAGCATGTAGGTGTGTATGCTGTCTCACATCAGCAGCCCGGTAGTGCTGATAACTCCTGCGCAGTGAAACTTGATTGTATGCCTCTTAGGGTAGAGCTACGGGAAGTTTAACGTTGTACATGTGCATTGGGCAAACTGTGTTTGGAGTGTAGTTCTCATTGTGGCACAGCAATGTGATTCCATTTCTCGTTACCCAAGCTCTGACGAGTGCTGTTGCTTTACCTGCCTCGTTTGCGGGGAAGATGGATGAATTTCACGATGTTTGGCATTGTAGCTGTCGTTTCCCTCTCGTATTCTGAAAGTCCCTTTTTGCATGTGATTCAAGAGATGTTTTCTCTCTCCATTGTCTCTCCGATTTCCGTGCCCTCGCCAACTTTGCCGTTTCCACGCTAATTACCCCGAATCGGAGACCCGGCGTGATGGCTGCGTCAAACCTTATGTACGAGGGGTCATGCCTTTACTGTGTTGTCCAATGATGGACACGTAGCCGAGGCAAGCCTGCGGATGATGTGTCACTGTCATCTGGGGAGCGACACAGACGCTAGCATCGCGCTGTCGAGCCTTGGTGCCGCCGTTAAGTGGCAACTTGTAAACGCTAGTTGATGAGATGAGATGAAGCTTAATCCTTGGGCGGTATTGAACAACGAATCGACTTTATGGCGCATAGTTTCCTGCGATTAGGTATTTAAGGCGGGCTTATGAGCCTGTGAGTGTGCGATGCAGCCAGCAATGATTTGTGCAAGAGCCTGGGGGAGGTCTCAAGTTTGACACAGTACTTTGGGGATATGGAGAACAGCTGGATGATAGGCTCGCTAATTCATCAATATGCTGTCTCAGGCGTGTCCAGGTTGCGCGGGTTGGACTTGTCTCTCTCTGGGAATATCAATTTGCCCTGTCCCTGTTGCAAGAGGGGCTGGCAAAACCGGGGAGGTCACATATGATCTCGGCCTTGCGTGCCCTTACAAGAACGCTATGCATCAAATAACGTCTTTGTAATGTGTCAGCCAAAGTCCAAGTAGTAACGATGCTAGCCTTCTCTTCGCCATACCGTCATCGGAGTTAATGTGTATATATATTTATATATATTGCGGGATAGATGGGTTGTTCTACTTCAGTACCTTTGAGCTCTGGCAAAAGTCTATCTCACCGAGCTAAATCTAGCATAGATAAAATTAGGGAAGCGTCTGATAGCGTCCAGTACGCCCAATCGGCCGGCACATGCGCCAAGAATGCTTGTAAGACCCCATGACGCCCGGGATAACCCTGGCTGACGAAGACTTATGGTGGCGCAGCAGCTACCCCTAGCTCTTTACCCCGAGGGTTGGCGAATGACACAACGTCATCTCTGCCACAGGGGGCAACGCAACGGCACAGCTCTCGGTCCCTCCAGCCCGTCCCTCGTATCCTTTCGTTTCGACATACCATATGTGTAGGTATCCGGATACGTCGATCTTTAGGCAACCAGCTGGAACTGATAGGCATCACTCTGTACGAAGCTAGGCAAGCTTAGTTACCATTGACAGCCTGAGGCGCGATCGTCTTCCCCGCATCTCAGCTTATCTTAGCTCTCCAGCCCTCTACTTCACCTCATTCCATCCCATCTTATCCAAGGTCAACCAACAGACGCCTCGATTCTTACACGCAGGGAAACAAGATGCCTCCTATACCCATGCCTTCTCACGATATCTGGAGCCCTGAAGGGTTTCAATACCCGAATGATTTTGCTACGGAGCCGACCTCCTACGAGCGCTTGCCGCGCCGCACCCCCCATCCTCGCCCGAGTTCTAGCCTACCCCGGACGACGACTCGAGACTCGGATCCGGGCAACGGCGACAGCGTCACGAAAGAGTACTTCAAGCACTCGAGCGCGAAGCGCGTCAACACCGATGCTCTGGTCTCCAAAGCTCTCAAGGAGCAGTACCCCCACCTTGAGCTCGTTGTCGTGCCCGGGTCCAACAACGGCTTTGACCTGCTTGGATTTGCACAAGCCGGGCACGCTAGCTGCGAGCTTATCGAAGACAAAGACGCCAACCTTCCCTCATCGATCGAATGGCTCATCTACCTTCCTCCGGCCCGGCGCATCGACGGAGACCAGGGAGGCCTGGCCAACACGACCAAGTTTGGCAAGTACCTGTACAAGTGGCAGGGTCATGAGTTCATCGTGTACTTGATCGATGGCCGCGATGGAACGGTCCCTTACTCGATCAAAAATTACTACATCCTGGCCCCCGAGACTTACCATATCGACCAGCTTGTCCTCGCCGCCGGCAAGTGGAGCAGCGATCTTCACGAGGAGGCCTGGGTCTTTGACCAAGGCTACTGGCAAAAGAGCCACGAGCTCTTTGAGAGCTTCCAGAATGCCTCCTGGGACACTGTCATCCTCGACGAAGACATGAAGAAGGCTCTCATCGAGGACCACCTCTCATTCTTCAACTCCAGAGAGACCTACCAGAACCTCTCGGTGCCCTGGAAGCGCGGCCTGATCTACTACGGGCCCCCGGGCAACGGCAAGACCATCTCGATCAAGGCCACCATGAACATGCTCCAACAGAAGAACATCCCTACGCTGTACGTGCGGACCCTCGTCTCGTTCATGGGGCCTGAGTACTCCATCAAGCAGATCTTCGGCAAGGCGCGGGAGTTTGCGCCGTGCTACCTTGTTTTGGAGGATCTGGATACAATCGTGTCCGAGAACGTCAGGAGCTACTTTCTCAACGAGATGGACGGTCTCAAGTCCAACGACGGCATCTTCATCATCGGCAGCACGAACCATCTGGACCGCCTCGACCCTGGCATTTCCGTGAGTATTATCCAGCCATCGACCAATTGCAGAGAAGCACCTTGGCTAACACGACGGCAGAAACGTCCCTCCCGCTTCGATCGAAAGTACTTGTTCCCGGACCCGAACCTCGAGCAGCGGACCGCCTACTGCCACTTCTGGCAGAAGAAGCTCAGGGCCAACAAGGAGATCGACTTCCCCGACAAGCTGTGCGAGGCCATCGCCAAGATCACGGACAAGTTCAGCTTCGCCTACATCCAGGAGGCCTTCGTCGCCGCCCTACTGGCCATCGCGCGCAGTTCGGAGCACGGCAAGCGCGACGGCATCCAGGCCCTCACGGAGCAGCTCGAGGACGACTGGCTCGGCGTGGTTGACGTCTCCGACGACGAGGACTTGAAGAAGCTGGTGCTGTGGGTGGAGATCAAGAAGCAGATTGAAATCCTTCGAGACGGCATGGATCAGGAGAAGTAGACGTATGCATATCGTCTGCGTTGCGTCGGCAAAGATTCCTTGGGAACGTGGGATGGCATGACTGAGGGCGATTGTATGATAGTATCGCTATGGGTGTCAATGAGAGAAAATGGTAGAATTAGGACCGTCCGACCGCTGGTAATGTATTTATCAAGGGGCTCTTTGCGTGATGAAGCCAGAACGATGCTCGGTTATTCGGGTTAGGTGGACTTTCGGTCAACTCATGTAGACCGTCGAATCTGAGAGCTTTTGCGATGACTCGAGCTGCCAGCCAGCCAGTCTTTGCGTTTCCGCAAGAAAATCAAAGGACTAGTCAAAGGTCTTTGGCATGCACGCATCCCCTCTTTGAAAAGGGGCGGGGGGATTACACAGGGCCGGGAAGCGACATTGAGGCTTGGTGTTGTGGAACGGGAGACACTTGATTAGACGCTGCCCATTCGTCCTCAGATGCATTTGTGGTTGAGCGATTCAATGCATAAGTGATGATCAAAAGCACGTTGCATGCAGGCTTTCATTACACGCCGATCTGCTTGTCACCACATCAACTCTTGGGATGAATCCCAAGATAGCCAAGCCGAGCTCGTGTAACCTCGCTCCTATCGAGTCCCTCATCCTCATGGCCCTCATTGCTACGGATCCCTCCTCCAGGACAGATGACTATCTACAACTGCGTGCTCGTCTATCTATAAACTTAATCAACTAGGTGTTGTAAAAGCAGTCTATGCACCGCCTTAGAACGCTCTTCAAGATACGAATGTCAGCTATACATCTCAAGGCGAACTGAGGGAGTAGTGAAGACGCAGAGAAGGACCTTACCTCGCCTGGAATGACACTGCGGACGTCGCAGTAAGCACTATTCGGGTTCTCCTCATCCTTGACGCTCATCAGAGTCCACTCCTCGGTCCTACCTCCTCTGCTGGACTTGAGCTCGATCTGCTGCATCTCCCTCACAAACCTCACGTCGAGCCTGCCGCCGTCGTCGTCCTCGACCGTGACCAAACTGGGCAGGTCGACGGGACCTCCAACCCTGCCGTCGCGCTCGCTGACGAGAAGCGTCTCCTTGCCCCCCGCGATTTCGTAGAGGGTGACGACGGCCGCGTGGCTGGTCTTGTCGTCGCTCAAGGCCATGTCCTGGGTGATTCGGACGAGGCGTCTGGAAGGAGCGCGGCTGGGGCCCGGACGGGGGTTAGTCCTCCGACTGAGGGGGACACTGGATATGCCCGGGACACCCGGCACGACGACGGGGATGTCTGCGACCGCAGTCGAGGTGGGCTTGGTCCAGCTGGTGACTGTTACTTCGGCGGTGGCCGTACGCCAGACTGTGACTTTGCGCTTGGACGACGATGGTTCTGTCTGCAGAGACGACTGTGTAGAAGGGAAGGCTGAGGATGCGCCTGTGGATGCGGTCATGGGATCGCCTTTTCTTGTGGTCCTGCTTTCGGGAGAGCCTTCAGTAGCCGGGGTTGACGCCGTGCCTGATGATGATGGGTTTGACTGCTGGGATGACTGTACAGAAGGGAATGTTGAGGATGCGTCTGTGGATGCGGTCGTGGGATCGCCTTTGCTTATGGTTCTGCTCTCAGGAGAGCCTTCAGAAGCCGGGGTTGACGCCGTGCCCGAGAGACTGTCTGCAGAGTCAGAAACTGACCCTCGACCACTGGAGGCAGAGGCAGAAGCCCGTCTCGAAGCGGAGGCCGAACCACCCGACGCCGCGGGTGAGGATTGCCCCGGGGTAGAAGGCATCGGGCACGATCCCGCGGCCCCGTCGTCCCGGGCTGCCACGGTACCCGGCGGGCACCAAGACTCCTCAAAAACGAGGAACTTCTCGTACCAGACGCGGATCGTGGGCTTGCGGACCTCGGTGCCGTCGGGCAGCGTCTCGACCACGTGGGCCGGGTGGTACTGCCAGTGCAGGAGGCCGTACGGCGGCGAGTACATGTCCATGGGGTTCAGCGGCCCCCTCTCCGCGACATAGGCGGGCCAGTACGAGGGCCCCTTCACGTAGATGTTCTTCCTGATCTTGTCCCGCGGGAACCCGAGGTCGTCGGCGATGAAGTCGGCCCACCGGCCGACGAGCGCGGCGTGTCGGGGGTCGAAGCCGCCGTAGTTGGGGGGGATCTGCGAGCTGCCGGCGAAGGTCATGGCCGAGGGCACGTGGAGGATGACGGCGAGGGTGTCCTCGGCGAGGTTGTCAAAGATTGGCGTCTCCTGCTTCAGCTGCTCGACGCCCTTGTAGCCGCCGACGCGGTCGCCGGACCCGCGCTTCAGGAACTGCAGGACGCCCTCCTCGAACTCGGCGTCCCAGTCAACCGCAGTGGTCTTGTGGGTGCCCTTGTGAAAATTAGGCGTCTCCCATACGTGGGACGTGTAGATGCCCCTCTTGGTGACGATGACGACGCCGCTGCAGCCCCAGAAAGGGCCGGTGGCGCCGGCGAGCGGCCGGTCCCCGAAGACGTCGGCGTGCATCGTCGAGTAGCCCATCTCGAGGGTCTCGCCGTCCAGGGTGAGGCGCGGCGCCGTGAGCCCGTCGCAGTAGTGGTAGACGTACTTCCACATGCGGTCCCACCAGTCCCGGGCGCCCTGGGGCCAGTCGTCCGGGCGCGTGAGGCCCCGGGGGCCGTCGAGGAGGTCCGGGTCCGGGGCTGGGTTCCAGGGGATGAAGCCGTGCTGGCGGGCGACGAGGCCCTTGCCTCCCGCTTTGGTCCCGCAGTCCAGGCACGGCGATTCTCTGTCGCCGCAGAAGCGCTCTGCCGGGGTTGGCGTGGCGGAGTGCGTGGTGAAGGTCGTCGTCGTTCTCGTGGTCTCGAGAGTGCTGCTGCAGACGACGGTCGGCTTGCAGGTCGCCGTGTTGCAGGTGGTGGTGAAGCTCGTCGACGAGCCGGAGGTCGTTACGGGACTGACGAAGCAGTGCTGGTCACAGTTGGGCGAGACGGTCGTGGTTGCGGTGCAGGAAGCCTCTGATGAAGCCGTCGACGAGGTCGGGGTCTCCTCGGGGTCGTCTTCGGGGTCTTCGGGGTCGGTAGGGTCGTCAGGCCTGACCTTGCGAGGCTTTCCCCTTGGCTTCCTCGGGGGAGGCTTTGCGGCAACGTCAGTTTGAGTCAGTCCCGTAACATCGTCTGGGGAGGAAAGGGTATACCTTGGCCCAGGGGAACCCAAGAGGCCCCGGGAGGTTTATGCCGCCGCACGAGAGGAAGGGTATGAGGCACTTGGGCGGGCAGAGAAGCTGTCCGCCGCCGCAGAACCATACAGGAAAGATGGTGGGCCAGGCGATGCCATCGCGGGTCGTCGTCTTGGTGACCTCGGTGGAAGTCCAGGTGACTACCGTCTTGGAGTCGACGCCTTGGGGACTGTTTCCAGTGGCGGTCATGAAGACGGTAGCGTACTCTTCGATTTCGGACGACGTGGGCGAGGACGTAGAAATAGGGCCGCTTGATTCACTGCTTCCGGGTTCAGCAGTCGATGTCGGAGACACAGACTGCCCGGTAGTTGAGTCTGTGCTGCTCGACGTCGCACCGCTGGCCTGTGTGCTACCAGGGGACGCCGTGGTTGTCTGAGTGGTTCTGTCTTTGTCGTCTCCCGGGGTCTGCGTCGTCTTGTCTTCGTTGACTTTGGAGTCCTCAGAAGACCTGGACGGCTGCTGATCATCGCCAGTAGTAGTAGCTGGTGTATCTGGGAATTTACGGCTGCTTGCTTCACTGGACACGGAAAGGGGGCCAGATGGGGTTGGCACTTCCCGATCAGTGCCGAGAGGTCCGGAAGCAGTTGTTAGAAGTAAGTCGGCGATCCTAGAATCTTCAGCGATGGCGGAAGAAGAGGACGGATCATTGCCCGTCACTTGGGTGCTGGCAGAAGGGGGTCCGGTTGCCTGCGACCTGGCGCTTGAGGTTACGGCTTTACCAGGTGATGTGGTGACACGAGAGGTCTGGGCTGTACCACCTTCGGACAAAGATGCCTGCAGGGTGGAAGTGGAGGACTCATTCTCTTCACTCATTGACCGACTTCCCTGCGTATAATCCAGAGGCGAAGAGGGTGTGCCCCCGTTGGTGACACTGAAAGAGGTGCTCCATGCTTCAGTTGACTGGTTTGCGTGGAGCGAGGTGGAAGACGAGGTGCCCGGCGAGCCTGGAACGATAGGTACGGCTACGGTAGTATTTCCTCGGGAGAAAGTGGAGGCGTGAGGAGGGCGTAACGTGGAACCATTCCAGTTGGGGGTGGTAGTCGAGATCTCAATGTTGATGGCCGTGGTGGTTCCATTGGGGGTGCGAGTCGAGGTAGCAGAGTCGCTGATGGTGGTGTTCTGTTCTGTAAAGCTAGAGGAACCAACAGTGTTGATGACGGTCGTGTTCCAGGGCTGTTTGATACTGCTCTTGGGATCTGTAACTGTGCCGAGGCTGTTCAAAGTAGAAAGGGTGACAGGCTGGGTTATTAGAGAAGAGGGCAGTTCCGAGGCGTCATACGGTAGGGTGACGAGGACATGGGTAGTGATGATGCTGGTGACGACCCGTCCTCCCCTGCGCTCAGATGCCGAAAGCGAGAGTGTAGTTCCATCGGTGGTGACGAGAGAAGTCAGACCCTGAGTCTCTTCATCTCGCCTCTTCGGATCTGGGATGAGATGAAAACAGTCAGATGTCTGGAACGAAACATGTCTTCGGTGAGCGCTCACCTCGGCCTCGAGCCTGAGTGGTCTGGACCAAGAGGGCAAAAGCAATGAGATGGAGTAAACCGCGACGCAAGGCCTTCAACGAAGGCGTACGCGTGCCCATCTCGACTCTTGCTCTGGTCTTGTGTGATTGAGCCGTAAGGTGTGAGAACCTAATGATTGATGAGATGAGCTAAAGGAAGAGCGTAGGAAGAGCGTAGGAGTGAAGGGAACAGAGCCTAAAGACGCTTGGTTATGAAGCATGAGGGATAAGTCCTTGCAGATGTGGACTGTACCATAAGATGAAGGAGAGAATGCGCCGAAAAAGAAGGGGGGTGAGGCAGCAAACTTGGGCTACCTCTCTGGAACAATGAAGGAAAAGACTGGTGAATGGACTCAACCAGCGTAAGCGATGGGCGGCGGTCAACGGATTTCTTTGTTTTTCTCCATCCCCTTGCTTGACAGTGGGCGATATCAGATGAGCCCGTGAGCGATATGCGAGTTGATAGTTGACAGGAACGACCCGGACGTTGTTTGACGGAGGGGGCAGAATCGAGTTCCAAGTATCGTTGCAGGGAAACGTTGTGGGGTACAGCAGAAAGATTTAGCATTGAGTAGAGGTGGACACGATTGCAGATTCTCGAAGAGATTCCACTAGATCAAAGAAACTTGTTATACACAGCTGATGGATGAGAGCTAGACTGGTAATCTCCATTGGAGGGGGTGTGGGACACAGACTGCAGTCGTCTGTGACAATTGCATGATGCTGTTGCTCCCTGTAGATAACCAATCTCGAGTCAGTAGCCATCAGGAACCCTCATAGTAATGAGGATTGGTGCTTGCAGCTTTCTGATAACTGATATTTCGAGTGGCTGTTTGCTGTATGGTTCAACTTCGTGGTCAAGCGGGTTATTAAACACTGCTCTGGACGATACTATGCTGTAGGAAGATTTACAATGTCACGAGTACGCTGGGTCGCTGTCCTAACAAGGTGAAGTAGCCGATGCCATGGAGGAGTTGTAGACATGATGATGAATTCCATGAGATGCTTGAACGCGTCGCTTCTACATTCAATGGTGGGGTTGACACAACGGGAATCAACGCAAAAGTTTCTCAGTTACGTATTTGTGCAGATTCCCAAGTGCTGACTTTTTTGGATGATGATGAGAGTATAAGTGAGATTGATAGTTATAAAGGCGAGAGTGAAAGACTGCTTAAATGTGAAACAGGTCAACACAGGTAGCAACACATTTTGCAGTCAGACTTGGTGAAGCGGCAGACACCAACGGGGGGAATCGCATATGGCTCTGGGTTAGGGTTACTGGGTGTTGAATTTTGTTCTAGTCGTGCTCTCCTATTCGAAGCTTTTGTCCTCTCCAAGGATCGAGATAACCGTATCCTTGCCGCAAATACTGTGCCTCTCAACCCGTCCCAAGATGCATTATCTCTCTAAAGGCCTTGCAGATGAACCGCCGCCGTACGAACGACACTTTGCCCAGTCCGTCCCGATCGCATCATCTTCCGCCGCCCCCCCGCCCCCCCCGGGACCCATGGAGACTGCCCGCCGCCGATCCCGGGTCCGGACAATGCCCTCGGAACGGGTCTCGCCAACGCGTTGGACTGCGCGGTGCCGGCTTGAGGGGGCTACTTGATTGGTGAAGAGACTACGAGGAACGACGAGTGCCGCCGAGAAGGGCCAATGGGATTCATACTGGCTCCCAAAAGACTGGTTCCAAAGTCAATTGACAAACAACTGGCCTGCTTGTCGTGCTTGTCGTTCTTCCCGATGTGGCTGAGGCGCAGGGATAGACCCGGCTGCTGATCCGTCGCAAATGACGAAGCAACGTACGTGGCCGATCTAGATGCCGAGGGAACAAGCAACAGCCGGGGAGCGCCCATGGGATGAAGGGTGACTGGACATTGGGCGGCACAGCGCAGATGACATCTATTGCCTGGCGCCAAGAAGTCAAAGTCTCGTTTCGAGCTCCCTTCTATCCAGACGCGCCGCGTCTTTGAGCTTGGCGGGTTGCTCGGCTGGAGAGGGCGGAGATGACGGATATGGCTTCACAGGGGCGTCTCGGAGCGATTGGGAAAGGACATACGCCTGTATGATAGGTTGTCTCGATGAGCTCAGCTTGCGCCAAGTGCCCAAGATGGGCGCGAATATATATTTATCCAAAAAGTGTATGCTGTGTTTATCAAAAAAGGAGTATGCATGTTTTCGCTCCCCCAAAGCGCCTCCGGCCGGCCAGGGACCGTAGTCCGTTGCTCGTTGCTCAAATGCCGCTGTGCCCCGACGCTCCCGCCGACTTTGCCTGGTGTTTTCTTTTTTTGAATATATATATATATATATGTATACATATATATATGTATGTATATCTCCTCCACCCCGAGAAGAAGAAGATGGTTTTGCGAGCCCGTGACGCGACCTTCACCGGCTAACCGCGGCCGCCGTTGTAATCGGCGCCGCCGGCCTTGCGCAAGCGCTTGACGATGTCGTCCTCGTCCAGGTCGGCCTTGTCGGCGGCGTTGACGGTGATGCTGTGGTGGGACAGGACCCTCTTGACCTCGCTGCTCTCGATGCTGACGCGGGCCTTGCGCATGATCTTTGTGTTCTCGCCGATCCAGATGACGAAAGCGAACTTGACGCGCTTGCTCTCGGCGTCGTTGGCGTACTCGACGCGCACGTAGGCGTACTGGACCTGGGAGTCGTCGAGCTCGGTGGCCAGCTCGGCGAGGCCGCCGGTGCCCGTCTTGGTGAGGCTCAGCTTGTTGCCGACGGCGCTGGCGTACGAGATGAGGAGCCAGTTGGTGTCGTCCTTGTCGGAGCGGACGGCGTCGTAGGCCGCCGCGATCTCGGGCGCGTCGAGGCCGGACATTGTGTGCGTGTGCGTGTGCGGTGCTGCGGTGTGCGGCGTGCTCAGTAGCGGCGGAGGACCGGGAGTTCGGGACGGGACGACGAGAAGAAGGGGGGGTTGTGAAGGAGGAGTGTCCTCTCTAGTGGGGACTCGGAGCGGCGAGCATATACGCGTGGGGGAAAGGGAGAATTCGCGATGGAACGGAGAGGGAGCGAGGGAGGGGGGAGGAGGAGGGGCAGAACGGTCGGACTGTTCCTCTTGTCGGTGTAGGGCGTTCGGCCGGAGGCGAGGAGAGGAGAGGGAGAGGGAGAGGGAGAGGGAGCGGAGGCGGGGGTCGATGGTGTATCCTCGGTGAGTGGTGTGCGAGGAGGAGGAGGAGGAGGAGGAGGAGGAGGAGGAGGAGGAGGAGGGGAGAGCGTCTGGAACAAGGAAAAAAAGGCGAAACGACCTCGAGTCTCGACTCTCCTCGTTGGACCCCACCATCGCACCTATGTAAGGTACCTACCTACCTACCTGCCGGCACAGCTAAAGGTAGGTAAGGTACAGGGGTTACACGATGTACCAAAGTACCTGTCCACCTGAAATAGTACGGTGCAGTACTTGTATGTGTGGGTACCAGTATTTCGACGGTACCGGCGAGTGCTCATCTCCGAAGCTGACTCATCAGGCCTTCACCTTCGGATTCTAGCATCACCTCGAGGTATGGGTGTCGGTGTGCCTCGGTGAGCGGGTTACGAATGATCCGATCAGTCCAGTCGAACTTCTTTGGCTCCACCTCCTCCCTCCTCCCCCCTTCCCTCCCCTCCCACGCTGACTCATTGCATCACACCCACTGAAACGCCATCCCCCGAGTAGGTACAGGTACTTCTCCCTCGGCCATCCGGAAAGTGGTTGGATGATCAAGCCTCTCTGCCAAGGACCGATAGTGTGTGTACAGGTACTTGGCAAGGGTAGTCCGGTATGTTACTGCGCATACTCTGTAGTACAGTACGGTATTCCAGGTATGTTTCTCCCATCGAATGCTGACTAACACATCTGCTTCTTTTCTTAGACCTCTCACACTGAGCGTCGTGGACCCCTACGAATCAACCCCCCGTCTTCCATCCCCTGCGCCGAGCACATGGCCGATCTTCTTTGGCGAAACACCCCCTGATGTGCCAACGTCCCATACACTCGCCGACAGAGTCGTGATGCGATGCGTGCTCGACGTCGCACTCATCGGTAGCACTCGACCACCTAGCTGCCCAAGCATACTACATCCTACATACGTACGGGGTAGTATCCGTACGGAGTGGTAAATATGTCCCCCCCGTCCGATCGGAGGCACTGGTGCGTCTCAACCTCCGCCGCTCGGTCCTCGATGCACACCGCGCCCCCGTGGGGGAATCCCGGCCCAAAGTTAAATGTTTCCACCCCCTCCATCCAGCCTTACTGCGTACACAAACAGAGTGTTGCGACCAGGGGCCTCGACAACTTGACGATCCTCGTTTGATGTTTCCATCTCCACATTTGCTCAAGCTAATTGGACGATTACCTACTACATACCTACTACATATACCACAACAACCCTCAACGCTGCCCCCCGTCACACGGCAATCTTCACGCTCAATCTCACTGCCAGCCGAGTAGCTGTGAATCTTCCATAACGCCATCGCCCGACATGTCAAACGATCTGGCCAGTCAGGCCGTCTGGGAGGCCAACCCGCTCTCATTCCTCTACCGCCAAGCTGTCGTCACGCCCGCCGAGATCCCGCATGAGTTCGACCTCTCCGAATGCACACTCATCATGACCGGCGCCAGTAGCGGCCTCGGCCTGGAAGCCAGCCGCCAGTTCCTGGAGCGCTCCCTGGGCCAGCTCATCATGGGCGTCCGGAACACGGCAAAGGGCGAGGCTCTCGCCGAGGGCCTGCGGAGGGAGTTCCCCATGGCCCAGATCCAGGTCTGGCACCTCGAGATGGAGTCGTACGAGAGCGTCCGGACCTTCGCCGCCCGGTGCAAAAAGGACCTCTCGCGCATCGACTTCGTCATCCTCAACGCCGCCGTCGTCGCCCAGTCGTACGTCCGCGCCCGCGAGGGCCACGAGCTGATGCTGCAGGTCAACTACCTGTCCACCACGCTGCTCGCCCTCCTCCTGCTGCCGGCCATGAAGGAAAAGCGGCCCAAGGGCGAGCCCGCCCGCCTCGTCGTCGTCAGCTCCGACCTGACGTACTGGCACACCCCCGAGGAGGACATGGTGACCGGGTCCATGTTCAAGCCCGCCGACAACGAGCGCCTCTGGGAGTCGGACAAGAACTACCAGCAGTCCAAGTTCCTCGGCCAGCTCTTCGTCTCCAAGCTCGCCACCTACCTCAACCCCGATGAAGTCGTCGTCAACCTGTCCAGCTCCGGCCTCACCGGCGGCACCAACATTGTCAAGCCCGCGAGCCAGAGCTTCTTCACCGGCCTGGTCAAGAAGACGCTCGGCCGCAGCGTCGAGGTCGGCGCCCGGAGCTACCTCGACGCCGCCATTGTCAAGGGCAAGGAGAGCCACGGAAGCTTCACGTCGGACGGTGTGATCAAGCCGTAAGTCCCATCGTCCTTGGCGGACACCAAAAGGGGTCGTTTCAGATGCCAACTAACTAATGGGGCAGATGGCCGTCGGTCATGTACACCTCCGAGGGAACTGGCCTCAAAGAGAGGATATGGAAAGAGACCAGAAAGGAGCCTGGTTTCGCAGAGGCGTTTGCTGCAATCGAAGAGGGTGCGTAGAAATTACGCCTCACCGAGTTTGGGGTGAAACCTTAGACCGTTGCGAATGGAGAGGGAACAAGAAGGCTGTGGGGGTACTGGTCAACGGAGTTCATTTGCGTATGCGCGTTTGTTCATGAGGATTGTTTGACGGCATTATACCAAGATTTCGAGAGAGAGGGAAACATGATGGAGCACTTTATTCAGGCACGAGGTCACGACGAAGCGATAATCAAATCTTTCAGAAACCGAGTCAATCCGATCTGTCTTGTAGACAGCAAGTATGCCGACGCCGTCATGGAAGGAGATGCAGTGCCGTCACTGAGAACAATAGGCTGGACAAGAGCTGCACAAGGGCAGAACAAGTATTTGCCGCATCTTCCATTTCGACGGAGTCTAATGGCCACGCCTGACTTTACACTAGGTGCTCACTCATCCAACGACTTCAGGTCCCGCTTCAGCCTCCACCTGGGTCCGACCTTCATCTCGATATACATCAGCGGTAGGAGGAGGGCGCAGACCCCACCCAGCAGGACATACGACCAGCTTATGCGTAGCGCCGAGGTCATCTTGTCGATCAGACCAACCAACAATGCCGCGAGCCAACACCTCACGAGGTTGGTCTATGTCAGAAGAATCAGGAACGCGGTACTCGACGAGTGCGGAAGGGTCCTGGTACTTACACAGGCCGTCGCTGCAGAGCTTCTCGTCTGCAAAATGTCAATCATCAACGTCATGGTCGTGTTGAGGATGGCTATCGAGGTGTATCCCACTAAACGGCACGGTCAGCTGAACGTCCCGGGACGGTTGTTCCTGTTCGGGGACGGTTATTCTCGTTCGGGGCGATGACTGACAGACGACTTGGAGCACCAAGGGGACGGCAATGTGCACGCCCATGTCGACGCAGAAGCCCCACGCGACGACGGCCCCAGAGAACAGCACGAGGAGCACCGGCATGGTCCTCATGCGGGCGTACTCCTTTGGGAAGGGGACGCCGTCGTCCGAGGCCTCGACCCGCCTCTTGATGCGGGCGTAGTCCCAGTCGAGGATTTTGCCGGTCAGGGTGCTGCCGACAATCATGCCGAGCCCGGTAGGCAGGTAGCACAGGCCGAGCGCCGTCTCGGACAGCCAGGGGTAGACCCCGGCGAAGGAGGACGCGATTGTGGTGACGACGGTGTTGTTGACGGCGTACACGACGCCCGTAAAGGCCAGGGTGATGGCGACGTCCGGGTACACCAGGATGACGAAGGGGTTGACGGAGGGCCTGGCGGCGGCGGCGGCGCCGGCAGCCTTGGAGCGGGGCGGCGTCCGGTCTTTGCGCCGGGACCGGCCGACGACGGGGAGGAGGGGCATGTAGACACCGCCCGGGGAGGCGCTGCCGTTGCCGACGAGGCTTCGGAGGGTCTCGGGGAGGAACCTAAGCGGAGAGGAGCGGCTGTCAGGGGGGGATTGGAGCGCACAGCAACATGGAATTTGTCATGGCGGTAGTGTGCGCGCGTGCAGAAGAAAAGGCTCGGACGCTCACAAAGGGGGACGGGGGGACAGCTATTTGGGGCAGACGTACAGGAGGATGAAGAGGAGGCAGCAGACGGCCATGATGACGAGGAACCAGAAGATGGACCGCCACCCGAGCTTGTCGGACAGCACGCCGCCAATGGCCGGGGCTATGCACGGCGAGATCTGTTCACGATGGTCAGCCAGTCCCTCCACGGGGGCCACAGTCTTATCCGGCAGGCAAAAAAAGAAAAAAGGGCGTTGGGCTCACCATTGGCCCGAGATTGAACATGCCAAAGAAGCCGCCCCTCTCCTCGGGGGTCGAGATGTCCCCGATGACACCGGCGCCTGCTTCCAGGTCAGCTTCCGTCTACATATGATGCGGTCATGAGCCATGTGGTCATCTCACCCAGCGCGATGGTGCTGGCGCAGCCCGCCGCCTGCAGACAGCGAAGGACGATGAGGAGCCAGAAGGCGTCGGTGGGGACGACGGCGATGCCGATGCAGGCCCCGATCAGCACGGCGAGACACACCAGGAAGACGGGCCGCCTCCCGTGGCGATCGGACAGCGGGCCCCAGAGCATCGGAGCTGTGTGTCCCCCGGGTCATCAGCGGGACAATGTTTTTAACGTCTTTTTTTTTTTTTTTTCGGGTTCCGGGACCACTCACACAGGCCTTGCATCGCAAGGAAGGCGGTGACGGACAGGTTGAGGTCCTCGACGGAGCGGCCAAAGGCTTCGGAGAGCTTGGGGATGGCGGGGAGGTAGATGTTGGCCGGCAGAGGGCTGCGGATCGTCGCGTTAGCCGGGCAGACTCGGGGGGGGCGGAGGGACAGCGGGCAGACGTGCCTGTAAAGCCCTGCGACGGCGACCATGCCGACGATGAACCACTTCTCGGTGCGCGTGAAGATGCTGTACGGTTGGACGGGGGCTGCGTCGCCGAGCGGGAGGGTGAGGGGTTCCGGGCCGGGAGCGGAAGCGGAAGTGGATGCGGGTGCCGGAGTCGGACCGGTGGGGAAGGCGGCGGCGGCGGCGGCGGGAACGGAGGTCCCGGTGTATTGACTTTCGAGTTTGGGGTCGGCCATTGTAAGGGGAAAATGTTGAGGACCTTTACTCTACTTCGACGACGGAGGACGAAGATGAAAGCAAGGGAAAAGGCTGCTTTACACGTTCCGTCGCCCGGGCCTCCCCCTTCACGATTGTCGGTCTACGAATAGAAAATTTGGCCGAGATAAACTGGGCCCTACGCCAAGCACGCAGGCCTAGAAAGTCGGCGAAAGGCATTCGGTGCCGGTTCGGGAAAAGACTGGATGGGAGAGAGGGAGAGGGAGGGCAAGGCGGGTCTCCGGCAACGGCTATCCGAGATGGGCCGTCCCTTTTCCTCGCGGCAGGCAAGTAACCGGCCACACGCGCGAGGTTATCGCATGTAGCTCAATTGGAGCCGGGTGATAAGCCAGAGACGCCTCACGGGTGTGTGTGTGTGTGGCTCACGGGTGGATCGGACCTTGGCCGAGGGTGTTGTGTCCGGGGCATTTCCGGAAGGACGATGACGATGGTCAGGAAATGGGATGTCAGATGATAGATCTGACTTGTGATCAGAATGACCAGTCTGCAGTCCCTTTTGTTCTTCTTTATCCCTCCCTCCAGGAACGAGAGACTACTTGTATAAACCTAACATTTCGTCTGGAAGCCTTTTGAAGCTCAATTCTGCTTCGAGAGCTCCCGGTGCCTCTCTCGGCGCTGCGTGCCCCTGATATATACAATCGAACCTGCGGAGAGCGGAGCACACGCGTTTTGCGGTACGGCTCCCCTTGGCGAAATAGATACTTTGCTCCGGAACCCTCTCTCACCGGTATGCCGTATGGTAATGAACGGCGCCGTATGACGGCCGCTGGCCTCTTCGACTAGAGCTGACCGCCGACCTTGGTGTTATCTAGAAGACGCATTCGGCCCTCGGGACGTACGTCGGTTCCGGAGGGTAGTCTCGGGGCCGATGGACTCGGACATCTGCGGCGGTGAAGCCTCTCAACCACTCGCCCGTGGTTACGACGAAGGGCAGAGGCCCCCCATGCTTGTTTGGCGGGTTCTCCGAGCTGGAGACCCTTGGGATTGGACTTGAGACTCAGGAGCTCATTCTATCCGGGCATGCCCTGGCGTACGAGGGTAGTAAACCACCAAGCAAACGGAGAGGGGATCTCGGGCATTCAGGCCGGTCCCTGCCCTCTATCACTGCCCCCCTTGGCCCTCTTTTCTGCCTTCCCTCGTTTGCACCTGTTGCTGGGGTTCCTTGGGATGATCTCGGCCCATCGTCACTTCAGCTATAGGGGACCTTTCCACGCTTCAAGGTCCTCTCCGTTGCCTTGGGCGAAGCACCATCAACCCGAAGGAGGGCCAGACGAGGGGCGCAGCAAGCACCGGGGTCTGCGGGCGCGTGCATGTTCAACAAGCAAACACCACGTTTTTTGGGCGGCAATGCACCCTCGCACAGTATATTGCCAATGTTGGGCCAACGTCCGGGACGGGGCGGGTCCTGCAGACATCAGGCCCAAGCCGGATCACCCTGGAAGATGTCAACTACGGGTGTGTCGGCGGCTAGTCTCCCGTCTGGCGAACGGTGGGAGGATGTGCGGTGAAAAGCTGTTACTGCGTAGGCTCCTCCCGGGGGCACAGTTGTTTGCTCTCGGCTGCATATGTACGGAAGCAGGGAAAGCAGAGGTGGGGGGGCGTTTGTAAATGAACATGCACGCTTCAGTTTGTGTTACCTTCTAGAAGAAGAAGCAATATTGGACATGGAAGGCGTCCCGGAAAGATTGGAAAAGGGTCCTACAGAGAGACCTACGGAGATGATTCGAAGAAAACGGAGGGGGCGCCATGATGCACGCCGAGGGCGCCGGTAGACGGAGGGGAGAGAAGGTCTGGGCGGCCCGATATACTTCCAATATCACCTGCAGGAGCAAACGGAATGGACAGTAATTCCCTCAATTGACAAGACAGGCATACGCGCAGATGACGGCCGGGCCACATATTGCGAGCCATTTGCTGGGGCTCGGGTATTGGTGTGAGGTTTACTACTTAGTATGTAGGTCCCGTCAAGACCGGTCAAGGCCTGGCGTCGCGGGATCCTGCATGGCATTTCTCACGGCCTGCTTGCTTCCTTCTGCCACGTGGTGATGGGTGGTGTGTGTGTGTGTGTGTGTGTCAGAAGTTGTCTCTTTGGGGGGTTGCAAGCTGGGAACGGCACGGAGGCAGATGTTGTTTCCGACAGAAACCAACGGAACGCGCATCTTCAATTACGAGAGACGCCGTGAAACCATTGTTCCGTTTTCTCGACATGTACATGGACTAATCGAACTAGGTAGTCGTCTCGTGGTCCGTTCAAATAGGGTTTCGCCTCGTCCGGGATGCCTCAAAGACATTGCCCGATTGGGCCCCCGCTGCACCCGGACGGCCGCCCGTCGCGTGGCCGGGCTTCAGAGGCTTACTACTATGTTGTCGAGGAGGGAACTTGGGAGAGGAGGCGGGCGTATCGGGCAACGCCGGCGCTAGAAGGTGTTTGCAGGGGGACTACGAACAGAGGCAGGAGAAAACGGATTAGCGACTTGGGATATATCGAAGCTTCTTCAGGCCTTAGTCCGAGTAACTGCACTACAATCGACTTGGGGTGGAACATGGCCGGGTTTTCTCGAGTGGCAACCCCGTAGATCACCGAGGAGCTGCCACAAGGGCCAGGGAGCATGCATGCATGCAACCCCTAGGGTTCAAGTGATTCAAAAACGTGGCAAGTAGGGGGTGTTGCGTCCTGGTTGGACATGAGCTGATGACGGCGTTCAAAGCCTGGGGAAGATGGACTCTTCCGCGATCCAGGTTTCCTTGCCTCGCGAGATCAAGAGACCACAGATAAAAGATGAAAACGGGCGCGAATGGAGAGCAGCTTCGGAGAAGGCGGGCCTTACGCGGTGGCTGCGCTAGTTCCAGAGCCACGCTTCGTGTCGAGTCCGCATCGTCCATGGCGACAAAGCTTATCTCGTCGTCCGGCCTCCTCTCCCCCCCTCGGTGGGCATCTTGTCACGCCTTTGATGGAGAGTGTTTCCAGAAAGGACGGGATGAGCACCCGCCGCCGCACTGCCAGTGTACGATGTACATGTTTCTCACCGAGGGTCTCAACGAGGGGAAATGTGGCCTTTTGCCTGCCCCCCGAGATTGCGCCGGACTAACGAAGAGCTGACGGCCATTCCTTGACCTGCCGCCGGTCGGGGAAGCTCGTGTTGGGGTTCTCTCTCGTCAAGCTCCTACGCTTCCAAGACTCAGCCAAGCACAACTAGACCGACTTTGAAGGCCGCCACGCCGGCCTGCTGCCCGCGGTCTCGGCTCCTACGGGGCGGCGCACTAGTACGGGATGAAGTCCGTCTCGTGTCGCCGCCGATGGAAAAATCACAAGAAGGAGAAAAAAGAACACATCCACCAGTGATGGAAACTTGATACTCTGTAGGAAAGACGCAAAAGCCTCTCTCTCGTACAGCCCAACCCTGGCCATTCGTGCTAGAAACCAAGGCTCGGACACGCTTTTACTGCGTAGAGATTACCTCGCCTCGCGTGAAGAGGTCCCCTTTGGCCTGACCCTGACCCTGACCGCGATCCGTGTCCCGCCTCCACTGCTGACTCTCTCTTCTCCTCTCGACTCCATCCTCGCTGTGCGGGGAAGTGCCCGGGAAGAGGATTACAACTGCGGGGGACACGGAGAAAGAGGAGAAAAAAGAAGAGGAGAAAAAAGAAGAGGAGAAAAAAGAGGAGACTTTGGAGTCTGTGGCCTTGGTTTGGGCATGCGGGCGGCTGGAAGTGGCATGGGACCCCCCCCTGTCACACACACGCTTAACCCGTCTTTGCTCACTTGTCCGAACAGTCTCTTGTCTTTCCGTTCGTTCTTATGCTTATTCCAATTCTGGACACCGCCGCAGATTCAGAGCGAACGAGCGGGAGTTGAGGGCTGTGAGGGGGATGGGGGGAAGTCTTCTGGCGCGGGTGTGTGGCTATACGTATAACGCCCAGTCCAGCCGGGTACGCATTCCTCTGGAGAACTGAACAAAGCTAGTCAACGGGCGATTTTCGAGATTGGAACATTCTGCGCCTCCCAGCTTGGCTTCCATCTCGACCACTGAACAGTTTTCCGTCCAATGTTGGCCAAAACTCATCCATCCCTTCTCCCAGCCTGCAGACGGAACGAACCCACGGCGCCGCGCCGTCGCACGAGCAATTCGTTTCGGGGCTCGAGTTACACCTTTGGGGCACTGGGCGCAAGCAGAGACCAACCCTACCCTGTTGCGTTGGGAGCACTGCGCCAGAGACAAACCCAGACCGACGGGTCATCTCGTCATGGTCCCCGAGGATGGCTGACTGGCTAGTATAGCAAACGGGACATGTTTACTCGGTATGTTATGCTTTACTATGGCGTCTCTTTGTCCTGGTCGAATTGAGTTACGGGAATTACGGAAGAGAGAGAGAGAGAGAGAGAGAGAGAGAGAGAAAGACAGTTGAGAGGGGGGTGCACCACACGACACGAGTCATGAAACTCGCACGTCAAGTCTGGGCGCCGACGACTCGACTCCCGGGGTCACAAACA
>JASUDE010000043.1:98742-109721 GCA_034509685.1 Colletotrichum cereale | reverse complement strand
TTCCCCCCCTTCCCCCCCCCCCCCCCCCCCCCATCAACCATCAGTCTACCTAGCTCTAAGCTTCCCACTTCCCCGTCTCTCACCCCGGTTTCTACCCTGGTCTCACTCCAATGTCCCCAATAAACGGCCCCGATGTTCGCTCTCAGATTACCCATGTTGCCCCGGACTGACCCGTTTGTCGACCAATGACCAACAACGAACAGTTGCCGGGGTGGTCAGTGGTGAGTGCCAAGAGCTGGGCATACGTGGGAGGGTTGGGGGGGGGTGAGTACTAGTAGTACTACTACTCAGTATGTACTATGTATGTGTAGTAGTCTAGACGCACGGGAAGGGGAAAAGAGGTTGGTTTTGCTCTGGATGCAACTCGACGAAGCACGAACTGATGGACCTCGAGACAGGCGCCGCCAGCCACACATAGTAGTACATGGTATGTATTATATGTATATTATATTGCCCCCCCCCTTGTTATTTGCTCCTCTCAAGATGCGGTCCCAGGTGCGACGACCACCCGCCGCCGCCGTCAAGCTGGCTGCATCATGCACAAGTACGCACCGGGGACCCAAACAAGCCCGAGCATGCCCTGCAAGCCTTGCAGGCGCGGAAGAGGCCCCGTCTGACTGTCTCCTCTGTTTCCCCCACCCCCCTCTCTCTCAAGACGCGTGCAATCACTACATACGCAGTAACAGTACTCTCCATATCGTGAGCGACGAGCGGCGAACAGGACTATGACTGGCGGGCAAGGGTCCCGGTGCCAAGCGCAACGTACCCCTCCTGTCGGAAGCCAGCACGGTGATGTGTGCCTGTTCCGAAGCGGTCTCCATCCCATCGAAGCCCGCGTGGGTTTCGTTTGGAGCAGCAGCCAGCGAATCTCGTCATCCGAATTAAGGTATGCGATGTGTATGAAGCGCGAGTGTGAGTGGATCGAGGGTAGCATTTCGGCGGTCACGGAGTGCGTTCCCCCCGGACATGGCACATTCTCCCCATGTTGAGCGAGACGGGCCACCAACATCCCAACTCTTTTTTCGTCGGATTTATAAAGTAGGGCACGCCGCTCTCAAGGTTTCATCCCAAGTCGGCCTTGGACTCTCCTACTCAGTACTCAGGCACCTGGAAGCGTTTTCGGAGCAACTCGCGCCCTCTCTCCCTCTCTCTCTTGAGATCTCTCTCAGTCTCTTCCCCCAGAGCTTCCCTCCATCTCCCTGCATCTTTCTCCTTACCCCTCTCTTCCCGTCCGTCAGTGTTCCACTGCATCTCGAGTCCTCTCTGTGCCCTCTTTCTCGGTTCTCCAAACGTCGGTCGTGGAAACCCTGGAATACACCGACCAATTCGCCGGTACGACGCACCAAACCGTGCCTGTCCTTGCCCCCCGCCTTCCCGGCCCCCGGCGCCTCTCTCTCCAAAGAGAACTCAAAGAGTTCCCCCCAACCAGGCAAGACAAGCAAACTTTCCGTTCCGACAAGCAAACCCGGGAAAGCAACGCCTTCTCGCGCCCCCTCCCGCGCCCGCACACACTCGCCTGTCCAGCTAGCAGAATCCCAATACCGCAGTCATGGAACACTACGGGAAGCATGACCCCGAGGTCAACGAGAGCTTGGATGAGAAGCCCGCCAACGCCCAGCTCGAGCAGGCGCAGATGCTCGCCGACCTGCCCGACCCCGACGCCGGCAAGACACCGGAGGAGCGTGCCGCTATCGTATGTGCAATTCCCGATATGTGAGAGAGAGAGAGACAGAGAGGGCCCTTCAGACCCTTGGTCATCACATAATCCAAAAGAACCCGCTCCTTTGCTAACGTTTTACTCGTCTTTTTCCAGGACAAGAAGCTCATGTGGAAGGTCGACCTCTGGCTGGTCCCGTGGCTCTCTCTTCTTGTAAGACAACTTCCTCCCGCGCGCGCGGGGGCGCATCTCGGCTGATGGCATACTGACAATCGAGTCCGTAGTACCTCCTCTCGTTCCTTGACCGGACCAACATCGGCAACGCCCGTCTCGCCGGCATGGAGAAGGACCTGCACATGGAAAACTCCGACTACAACCTGTCCCTGACCATCTTCTTCATCAGCTACGCCGTCTTCGAGCCCGCGACCAACGCCCTCCTCAAGCGCCTCACCCCCCGCATCTTCTTCACCGGCATCATCATCACCTGGGGCACCATCATGACTCTCATGGGCCTGTGCACAAACTTCTCCGGCCTGCTCGCCGCTCGTTGGTTCCTCGGCATCGCCGAGGCCGGACTCTTCCCTGGTACGCCCATGGCTGCAACGCCCTCACCACCCCCCCCCCCCCCTGTTCGTTCCTATGCTAACAGACCTCGGCGTGCAGGTGTCAACTACTACCTCTCCTGCTGGTACAAGGGCTCCGAGATCGGTGTCCGCTCCGCCGTCTTCTTCTCCGCCGCCGCCCTGGCCGGCTCGTTCGGCGGCCTGCTGGCCGCCGTCATCGCCAAGATGGATAACATCGGCGGCAGGCCCGGCTGGGCCTGGATTTTCATCATCGAGGGGCTGGCCACCATCTTCGTCGGCGTCTTCTGCTGGTGGATGGTCTTCGACTGGCCCGAGAACGCCCGCTTCCTCACCGAGGACGAGCGCATCCGCGTGCAGCGCCGCCTCATCGCCGACAAGCAGGGCCGCACCGCCGAGGACTTTGACAAGCGCCACATCTACGGCGCCCTCAAGGACTGGAAGACGTACGGCTACATGGTCATCTACATGGGCTGCCTCGTGCCCCTGTACGCCTTCTCCCTCTTCCTGCCCACCATCCTGGCCGCCATGGGCCACCGCGGCACAAAGGCCCAGCTGCTCTCCGTCCCGCCCTACGCAGTCGCCGCCGCCCTCACAGTCACCGTCGGCGTCATCGCCGACCGCACCCGCTGGCGCGGGTACTGCAACGTCGCCACCGTCGTCATCGGCATCGTCGGCTTCGTCCTGCTCATCGCCTCCAGCAACCCGCAGATCCAGTACGCCGGCACCTTCCTCGGCGCCGCCGGCATCTACCCGACCATCTCCAACACCCTCTCCTGGGTCATCAACAACACAGAGGGCTCCCTCAAGCGCGCTTTCGTCCTCGGCATGGTCGTCGGCTGGGGCAACCTCAACGGCGTCGTCTCCTCCAACATCTACCTCAAGCACGAGGCCCCGAGGTACTTCACCGGCCACGCCGTCGTCCTGGCCTACCAGGTCCTCTTCCTGCTCGGCGGCTCCATCTTCATGCACCTCGCCCTCAGGGTCGCCAACAAGAACCGCAGGGACGGCAAGATGGACGCCAAGTGGGCCGCCATGACGGACGAGCAGAAGTGGGTTGCCGGCGACCAGCGCCCCGACTTTATGTATACCCTCTGATCGGCCCGGTGGGCTTTCTTTGCGGTTGCTTTTCCATGGACGTAGAATCCTTTCGGGCGAAGAGAGGTTCCGCGACACTCCGTTCGGGGCTGAAGACGCACCTCGGGATCATATGGCGCTCTTATAGCGCTGTTTCTGTACATCGTTTGCCTTTGTCATGACAATGATACCATCCAGCATATTCTTTTCAAACTTGTTCATACTGCCTGGCCTGTTGCGACGTTGTGACTTGAGTTTTGCACTATATTTCGGTCATCTTGGAAGCGATAAGAGGGTGATTGAAGCATTCTAAGCTGACGATATGTATTCTGTTTAACCACGGCATTACATTCCCTTTCCATGACACCTCTAGAGGCAGAATTATATGTGGGACCTCGTGCATCACCGCCACAGTCGCTTACACGTAAACTTCCAGGCCCCCTTCTCCCCTAAGACCGTTGGCGTCCGCCGTGGTTGTCGGAAAGGCCCCCGAGTTCTGCGGTCATGACCATGGAGGAGTAATGCGAATCCAGGCCCGGCTCATTGCCGTACTAGCACGAAGACAAATTAGCGGAACCACTCGGAAAGCGACGTTGGGGCTTGGTCTCTCGGCCAGTCTTACAGTCAGAAGCGCAATCGCGAGCTCCGTGTGGTCAGAACGACCCGGCTTGTGGTTGAGCCACGTTACCTCCCGACGGATGTGTACGGGTCGATCGAACCCGGCCCGTACTTCAACTCGTCCTCCGACTCCCAATTATACCCGTCCTCACAGGTCGGGGTTAAAATCGTACAGGTCCGTAGAGCACGGTTTCGCAAGAAGTGTCTTTTTGGTGTTGGCACTGATAGGGTCTTTGCTACCAGCTTGGACGGGACAATGCCGACGATAGTAGTTGTTCTCGGGGGTATTGTGAGCCGCCTGGACGCGGACCGCGTCGGCCCCTACGAGACGCTTGAGCGCTTGGTACAAGAGCATATCGATACCTTTGAGGCCGTGATGGAGGACCTCGACCCGCGAGTCGGACGTGTGGGGGTAAGCATGCGTACACGTGAAGCCCACCAGACCTCCTGTAGCAGACACGTATGTAAGCAGTCAGCCAACGTAAGTTCGGTTCCGGGGAACTCGTGCGGAATTCAGACTCACCATTGGGAAGGAAATCGCGGCAACCCAAAAGCCTCTCGAGAGACGAGTAGAAGAGAAGAGACTCTTCCGCGAGAGCTCCGCTTTGATCGGCCAGCGACGTCGGGCCGTACGGCGTCCAGTACAGGTTGTAGGTGAGCGTGACCCGGTGTCCCTCGGTGACCTCGCGGACCTCGTGCTCGCAATCGGAGAAGAAGGCGGCCCATTGGATCCGAGTAGGGCTGTTGGTCGACCAGTCGTATGTCACCTCTTGGTCTCGGTGTCGGACGGCGAGCTGGCCGCCTTTGTGCGGGTGCGGCAGACATATGACCAACGAGCCCATCTGCTGCTCCGACCGGGGCGTGTCGACGTGGGGCTTGAACCTGCCCGATGGCGCAGAGTATATCTAGGGGCACCGTGAGTGTTGGAGAGAAATCAAGATACCATGGTAAGGTAGACACGCACGTTCAGCTTGTATAGCTCGGCTCGCACCCCGCGGTTTACATCGGATGACTTGTCGATGTGGGCCAAGGACTGGAGAACGGTGTCGATGATGCCGTGCTCATATGGGTTGAAGTTCGTGCTGAAACCAGCCTCGTCCATCTTTCCCGCCTTTCTGTACGTCTCGTCAAAGACCTCCTGGTCGTTGCGGCCGAACGTCGCTGGCTGGCAGTCCTGGACGAGTACGGGCCAGGGCGGCTTGGGCTTCTACGGCCTGCTGAACAGGAAAAGCCACCTTGCGACCGTGGGCCAGCTCTCCCGAGTCCCAGCGCACCGTCACCGACCCGTTGGTGGCGGGCTGTGACCCGCTGGACGCAGCAGTGTCTCTGGGGTCGGACGCGTGGCCGCTCACAGTGCCTCCGACGGTAAAGATTGCGCTTCCGGAGCTTGAGGCCAGGGCGGCGCGGGCGGAGGCAAAGAGATTGTGAACTTTGTGAGCCTGAGGGTTGTTCTGCATACTGCTGCCCGGAGACATTGGGGGGAAAGCCGAGCTACTGGACATGGTGGACGTGAGGGAGATATCCGAAGCACACAGATGAGGTTGAATGTTTGAAAGAGGTCGACCTTACGGTATTTATGTTTTACTTGAGCCAGCAAGTCTCGGCCAGATGCCTAGGCTACGACAATATACTAATTACCTTACTGTACGATAGGACTTTTGCAAGGTTACTCATGTGTTTGGGTGATGTGGTGCGCAACCATGCGCGATAGCAATGTAAATCTCACCCTCTTCTTCCGGGAACTACAGTCGTATTACCCAAAAAGGTAAACCCTCTCTCTGTTCGGTGGTAGATTTCGACATCTGAATGGAGTGTAAAATAGCCGGTGATTATCGTGACGCATCTGCTGATTTAGAGCTCACTTTACCTGTGGTTAGCAACAGAACCAGCCATGTTTCTAGATGTAGTGGCGTCATTAAAGCCACCAGGAACGGTGCGACAGCTTTACGGCTCGAGATACGCGGTAGCGTTGCGGCACCATCAATCAAGGTTCTACCAAACTTACCCCCAAGGTCATAACAGCTTTACGGCTCAAGCCACGTGACAGTATGCCTAAAGTGTCAGCAATGATAACTATTAATTATCCCGCCAAGGTTCCAAAGGTCTTGCAGCCTGTGCCATGAGACGGCAACTGTCATCGTGTCCAGTTCATCAAGGGGCCTTGGTCACAAACGATGATTTAGGAGCAAAACCGTCAACCTTGTTACAGACGCAGCGCAACTATGGTACACGGGAATCAATGACCTTTTGTAAAATAACGAACAGACTCGAAAACCATTTGCCCGGCATAAAAGCCATCCGTCCACTTTTGCTCACAGTCTTGCTGTCGAGATTTCTTTTCGTCACTTCAAGGCTACGCCCCCAGGCTGACTGACGACTCTCTCGATGTAAAAACTGAATTATAGCTTTCAGAATCAGACACCGGGTTAAGGATTTCCATCTCTTCATCCTGTTCCGGTTCCGGTTCCGGTTCCCTGTAGGGCTTGAAAGGACGGCGACGAGCGGGCGGGGCTTTGATGGGCGGAAGACGAGTGTATTGCGGTTTCATATTACCGATAGGGCGTCTGCGAAGTCTCGTCCCTGACTTATCGGCAGAGCCGCGTTTGTTTTGCTGGGGTCCTTTGACGGGGCTGTCACCAAAGCGACACGAATTGATGAGATGTGGTCTCGCGGCCAGTATTTCCTTGATCTTACTTTCTAGGCTCAGTTCAAGCTCCCTTGTGAGAGCAACAAACGTGCCATCGTTCTCGAGGCCAAGACCGCAATCCAACGAGTCGATGTCCTCGGCAATGTCGATTAGGAAACAGCCCGAAGACCGACGAAACCCCATCTGCAAGACGGTTGACTGGGGTGGGCGTGCATCGCGGCCGCCCTCTATGAGCATTGATTGCTGTAACACGAGACTTCGACCATCGTGTCCCATGGAAAGCAAGAACTTCCAAGTACCCGCCTCGGGCACAAGAAGATCAAGAACGTCGTACGTCTTTCTGCTGCTCAGCCAAATCCCTCTTGAAGTTGAACTCCAGAAGGGATCGCAGATAATCTTGAGTCTGTCAGCGCCAGAAAGGCTGACAACATACGGACGCCCACGCTTCCACGAACGGCCCTTGTTTTGGTCAGCATGCTTGCATTTCGCTTTTTTCACGGTTGATCGTCTTACCTTGTCGGTCAAAACCACGAACGCGTTGTCATCCCATAGCCTGCCTGGATTCCCCGGACCTTGCAGCATCTGAAAGCCAAAGCTGGCGCCATTCTCCATGAACTCCGGTAGCGACATACAGCTTGCCGTAGCCAAAGCTGCGCCTTTGGCAATGTTGAACGCCCTGCTTCTCGTCAGCAGAGTCCCTCTGACAGACTATAAAGTGAGCAAGCTGAAGATTCCTTACTCGTGACTACCAAAGTTCTGGTGGACGAATACCGGCGGGGGGAGACCAGCGTTGCTGCAGAAGCCGTTCAGCATTGCCTGCACAGTTTCATTCTTGGCAGTGCCTCCCGAGACGATGACCTTGACCCCCACGTCCGAATAGCGCCCCATGAAAGAGGCCAGCTTTTTGATTTCTTCCTCTGCTCGCTTCAGTGGCTCGGCGGTGGCATCATGGAAGAACTGGGCAGACTGGTTCGCGCTGATCGTTGTCCAGATATCGCGGGAGCCGGCAGCGGATCCTCGGGGCAGCCTGGCGCGCAGCTCTAACTCTTCGAAACGGTTGCATTCGAGCATTCTGATCTCTTCGCGGAACTTCTTCAGAAGCAAGTTTCGGACCTCCGGCGTGACCTTCATCTTGGATCCTCCACCTGAGAGGGTGTTGCTGGTGCAGAAGTCGCCCACGGCAGCCTCCCACTGCGCACTACCACCTACTGTACCTGTCCATGGCGCTGTATTTAGCCAAAGGCTCTTGAGAAGGATGAATTTCACCTGTACAATGATACTGAACAAACTTCGTGTGACATACCGAATGGCTCCTTGACTCGGATGAATACAAATCTGTCACCAGCCTTTCTTACGTAGAACAAGCAACCGTTCTGGGTCGAGGAATCAGCACTTTGTGGACAGTGAAGAGAAAGTATGTCTGCCTACTTACCATGCTGTGACCTCCAAAGTCAAGGAACAAGACAAAGTTGTTGACCTTGTCCCCCAGATACCGATCGGCGCGGTCAGGATCCTCGAAAAAGAAATGGGCGAATGCCTCGACCTCGGTCATGAAGTAGATGTTCTTCAGACGGGAATTCCACCGTGATGATCTAGGGAACACCTTTTTGATGAGCGAGGCGTACCGCTCCTCCTCCTCGAGGGTCCAGTGAGCAGGGACGGTCAAGCCAATGTCCACAATCTCGAGAGGGTCGCTCTTTTTCTCGCAGCGTTCTTGCACTTGCGAGGCAAATGCCTTGACAATCTCTTCCGGGCCTTCCTGGCATCGCCTCTCAAACCTGACGTCGCCTTGCCTTCGCCTGACCTCTGTGAGCAAGGGGTTCTTCTCATCGACGCCCTTGCCCTTGCCCAGGATGAGCTTGGCTGGAACCTGGAGGGCTGTTGGCACGTCATCGCCGGTGTAAACAGGCCCGTTACCTGAGATGTTGATGTAGCCACTCCAGGAACCTGACTGGTAACTAGTTTCGTCGCACTTGCTCGACGCCTTGAGGTTGACTATCAGTTCGAATCGGTTCTCCTCTATGAAATAGAGGGACAGTCGTATGGCGGTGCTTCCCCAATCGATTCCCAAGGTGCTCAAACAGAAGTCAGTACCAGGCTCCCGACTCGAATTGAAGAACTCACACAGGCTTTCGGCGGCCATTTGTGAATGCCGGCATCCTTTGCAAAAACGGTTTTGTTGCCAGATGTAGTCGAGGATCTGTTTTTCGACAGGATAGCCAGGCTCGGAAGGTCCTGGAGTCGCAACCCCTTCACTCTCAAGCTTTTGAGTAAGTCGACGGGTACGCCCGGTATGTGTGTGCAGGGAAGATTGTAAATGTGCAGAGGAGAGAGATTGATGGAACGCGTCCACATCTTGCTCAACCCCGGCGTAAACGGACTGCAAATCTATAGAACGAACGACCTGGCTTCCACGACCGGATCAACATCAACCGGCGTATTAAGGGTTCCTGGTGATAGAGCATGGTAAGAGAGAGAGAGTGCAAATTATGCAAGGGTCAGAAGCAAACAACGAAGCGCCCAATGTGTTGCCCAGGATTAATATCCACCCGCTCACCGTCACCGTCAGATGTGTCCAATTCCGGTTATCTCGATTGTTTGCTCCCTCAAGCAAGCATATGTCTCCAATCAGATTGCAGTGTGTTTTGCCAAGATGCATACCCCCTAGCATCCGAATAGGCCCACGACTTGAATGTCGGCGCGGGAACCCGGGTTTGCGTTTGCACCACCCCGTTCAAAGCCAGCAAGCAAAACATTCTCGGAGAAGAGTCGCTCCCTAGGTTGTGGCCACCGCTACTTGCTCACCTTCTCCTTCTGTCGTGTCTTCTTCATCGTTCCATTAGACATGCATCCCGCGTTCTTTATCTGGGCTCGGACAAGAGGTAAGCTGTGCACCATGCAAATACTTCAACGAGAGCTCTGAATATGGCCGTTGCTAACAATACAGATACGAAACCTAGGCTTCCCTACTGACACAAGATGGAGTGCTCAACTGACGAACTTGAACTTGCAAAACGAAGAGTGGGAGCCCAGATCCAAACCCTCCGTGACGAGATGGAGCGCCAGTTCAAACGCTCCTTGACACAAACTGTCGATGCACACGAAAATGACCGGAAGAACAACTTTGAGCGTTATGTCACCCGAGCCTCTCTAGAGTACCCTCCCGAAATCTTCGAGCGACTCAAGGGCTGGCTCCGGTGCCAGTTTCCAAGCTACATCTCCGGATTCCATTACTCCCAGGGCGGCTCGTTCTCCATCAACTTCACCAACACTCCCCCACCTGGCGCCTGGGAGCCTATTGTGGTTGACATGAATAAGATGTTTGACCAAGTGGCCGTTCCAGCGACGAATGTCCAAAAGAACGTGAGTGCTGTTAACTGCCCTTTGGCTCACCCAACTTCCCTGCTGATATTCGAAGATGACTGCACTCGCGAGCTCCCATTCCTCGGACAGTAGACCAACCACACCATCTCGTATGCCTCTACCGACAAATAGCAGAAGCTCTCCACGTGCCAACCCTCCCCGTCAGAAAAAGGCTGCTGTTCTGCCGACTTCCCGGGTCAAAAAGAGTCAGTCGCTTGATCAAAGACTACAACCCACTCCGCCGAAGCCTAAACGTGCTACTAAAAAGAGCAGCGAGCGCGTAGAAGGAGGACCGATCAGAACAAGTTACGCGACAAAAAGGGCTCATAAATACATGAGTTGGGCATTCCTTTACAATCTTGGAGGAGGGAGCCATTATTACATCCTCCAATGTCCAACACCGGGGTGCCAGTTTTCGTTCTCGTTGAATCCCCTGAGGAACAACATGGCTGTCGAACACTTCAAGGAGTGCAACGTCCCCTTTTTGGACGAAGCAGACATCGTTCGTCGATACGCCCGCAAGTGTAAGTCAACCACGGCCACCTGTGCGAAAAAGTACACCCCGATGGGATGTCTTATGCGCGAATACTCGCAAAGAATTTCGCTCATACCCTTTTGTCACAGTATATTCTCGACAAGCGAATTTGGAAGACACGGATGTTAGTGAGACGTGGGTTGAGAAATTTAACCAGGAGGTGTTACGCGGGAGAAAGCAACGCCGCCGCAAAGAGGGAAGATCCGCATCAAAAGACCTCGAGGTAGTCGATGAGGCCTCAACTGCGTCACCCGAGATGTCGCCAAGGGAGACCGAGCTCATGCAAGGGTGAGACCGACTTATTTGGCGTGTTTTGCGGCGCTGTGAGACCACGATATTGACATGGGTTAAATTCACAGATACGACATGGAGCGTCTTTCTATGGCCACCACGTTGCAAGCAGAACAGTGATTCATTCTGGAATCTTCCACAGAAACAGTCGCACGCGTCGCGAGCAATGTAAACTTTCTGGAAGAGAGGCACAGTAACTGGTTGGGGGGG